>VYZS01083613.1:11749-23526 GCA_013400695.1 Neodrepanis coruscans | reverse complement strand
CGCACGGCCTGGCCCCGCCGCAGCCGCGCCCGCAGCCGCTCCCCGCAGAGCACACAGCCCGGTCCCTCCACCATGGCCGCCGCCGCCCGGCCGAGCTCCCGCTCGCCCCGGGCCGCCCCGGAGCTGTTCTGGGCCGGGTGTTTATTCCTTCCGGAAGGGTGGAGTCGTAATGCCCTCGTGTACCTCGCTCGGTATTGCAGCCTTGCTGGCATTGCCTGGAACGGTCTCGCGGGCGCATCTTCTTTTAACACTCACTAAACGCACAATTAGAATTTAGTTTCAGCCTTTTAAAAAGTTAGAATTCAATGGGGTTTTGCAGTCCAACTTCACACAAGGAAAATGCTCCTTTCCCTGCTGCGTTTGAAGTGAGAACAGGCGTAATAAACTCAGCTCTAAGAAAATTGAGGGGACTTGCTTTGTTAGGTAGAACATTAGACACCAATGCCTCGTGAAGCCGCTCACTGCTGAAATCTTGCAAGGTTATTTCTTATATAAACAGTCCATACCTAGTCTGCTATCTGGGTTCAATCAGATGCTCATTCTTAAAAGAATAGCATTTTTTTAACACGGAAGGAAGTGGATTATTCGGGTTAAATTATGTTTGCTGAAATAAAACTTAATTTACATGTTTTATTAAAGTTTGGGAATGATACCCTTGTTGCAAATGCCTTTTTTTTCTCACTGATGTTTTTGCTATGGTCGTTCAAAATTAAAACAAAAAATAAGACAACTGCTAGCTAGAGAATTAAACTCACTATTTAGAAATCACCAATGTTCAAAAACCTTATGCGAAACGCAAAATGATTTTTTTTGCTGCCTTTGAGTCCTGCTTTACTGTTCTTCCAGCGAGTTAGAAATTGGTACATAGCTTGAGTTTCTACATTCATATCTAATCATCTTAAAAGTACAGACAACAGTTCCTGTTACTTGGCTATAAAATATGATGTCATAATAAAGGGTTTCATAACTACATGTTTTTCAGTAGATGGTTTGTACAGTCTATTTTAAAAGATTGGGTTTTCAATTTCATTTGTAATTCTGTAGATACAACAGAAGCTTCAATAGTAACCATTAATTAGGTTCTCTAACCATTTTTCCATTCATGTAAATGAATTTTAACCACAGATTCTACAGTGACTCACCTTTTGCATGCATTTTTATTCCATGAAAGTTGAATTCCAGGTGTCTACAAACTGTTGTCGGTGAGCTTCATATAAACATGGATAAACATTAGGGAGTTTATTTGCTCTAGTAGAAGCATTTAAGAATGTATTTCCAACAATGAGAAGTGAGGTAATAGTACTCTTAGAGATACCAATCTGACAGATCTAATCTGAAATAAATGCCCAATGCTGAACTCTAAATCGGGATGGTTTTTAGGTATAAGTACCTAAATGGCAATAGCTGGATGAAGAACAGTTGTTGGGCGAAATTATTCCTGGTACTGTGATTTAATGATGTAGTAGTGCAGCCAAGAGAGAAATATATAACTGTGTGTGTTTTACAGCATTACGAGTAGAATAGTCTTAGCTGCTTGTGAAAGTATTTCCTTGTGTCAGGAAATCTTAGTTGCTGCCACTCAGTTTCAACACTTCAGTTCCCAGACTACAAGGGAAGATATTTTGGAAAAGTCAAGTTTTAAAGAGGTGAATATATTGTTTACAAAATAAAAGCTTTCATTAACTTTCATTAATTTTGGGGGGGGTTCTTTATTAGAATTTAGCATTTATTGGAAGGTAATTCCATCAATAATTGGAGAGACCTTATTTTGATTTTTAAAAATCCAATGTCCACAATAATCTCTCTCATAGATATGCAAATTTCTAGAACAAACAAGGAAATCAATTTCAAGTATTAAGTTTAACATTTGACTATTTTTTTACTTCCTGTGTGTCTTTACATCAAAAAAAAAACCAAAACAGAGTGTCCTGCTATACAATGATAATTGATACAGCAAATAGGGCAAGTTACCTGCAGAGAAAGGTAGAGTCTATTTATAAAACACAAATTGAATAAATCTATGTGTGCTCATAAATTTGTCCTGTTATTTTAGCCCTGTGCCACAGAGCCTCTCTGCCTCTGTTAATTTTCCCAGTGGTGTTTGCAGGCACCATATCTTGATTTGTTTGTGCATTTGCAATATTTACATTCAGATAATAGCATAAAATAAACAGTGTGCTCAGAACTGGACACATTTTGGTATATTACTGGAGTTGTGATTTCATTAGGGGAAAAAAAAAAAAAGTACATTTCTTGCCAAAACTTTGGGTTTCCTGGAATTATGAAACATATACAATCTTTTTGTTAATTCAATTTTTGAGAATTTATATAGAAGCACTAATTACCTTCCTTGTTGTGTCAGTTCATGTCACAGGACACTTAACAGAAAATTGATGTGATTATTTTGCACAAGTAAAGCTGCTGACATCCAATTACTAAAACTTTTTTTTAATGCACATTTTTTCCCTTGAACTAGTATCTTAGTCTTAGGATATTGATGCTCAGTTTAAATACCTAAGTTAAATTTGCAAGTAAAGAGCTTTGAAAAAAGGTGTTGGCAAGGAATATTATCATATGGCAAATATAGACCAATTTAAATGGAGTGTCATTTTAGATGAAATAGTAAAGTTACATTTCTCTGAATTAGTATAGGAATTGGAACCGTAAGAATATGTGATCAGTTTTCAATAGGTAAAAATTAGGATTATTAAATCTCAACTAGCCCTTTTACTTCCACACCATTCATAGCTGCAACAATAAAGTAAATGCAAGAATCTCCCACACTAAAACTGTTATTCGTAACTTGGTTAATAATTTTGTATTCATGCTTCACTGCAATTTCCAAAGAACTTCCTTCGTGTCTTTCTTTACAATAACTGCAGCTGTAAAAATAAAGTTACAATAATGTGGGAGTTTTGTAATGGAAAGCCAGACCTCTCAATCAGTAAAAAGAACCTGACATTCAAGGCATTATTCATTTTGGGATAACTGACAAAAAATAATTTAAAAATGCATCCATATCAACTGTGCATGACCTTCAAAAATCACTGGCAGACCAGGAATTCATATCCAGAACACATTCCCAAACAGTGCAACTATTTGGATTAATTGCATTAAGATACTTAATTTTGAAGAATTTGAGTCTGTTTTTGCAAGGTTTAGGAAAGATTTCATTGGGATTACATGATGAGCAATTTTAAGTGTGCTTAAGTGTTCACATTAATTCTCTAGGCAACCATGAAACAGATCAGTCATCCACTGCTTATTAATTCTTATCCGAGATTTTGTCACAATAAAGCGAATATCTTAATAGTTCACTTCAACCAGCCAGAAAAAGCCCTATGCCTCAGCAAGAATCTCATTGCTGATGTTGTTCTTCAGACTGTTGGATTGGAACAGGGTGTGTTTGTATTCTGCATATTTCTGTTCTCTTTTGTTGCCTTCAGAGAAATATAACTTTACTACTATACAAGAAAATATATTACTTACAGAATTTTAATATATTGTAATTTAAGTTGCCAGAGCAGGGTGTGCTTTAGAGTAAGACATACAGAAGATGCAAAAAAACCAAAACCACTTAATTATACGTGCAATTATATTTTAAAAAATTACTAATTTTTCAATATTGACACAATATTATCAGAATTCCCTTGGGCAGTGAGTAAGAGTATGACAGGTTCACCTAACAATGACTGGTAGGCTCTAGGCAAGACACCACTCTTTTAATAAAAATAGCTACTTATCTCTATAGCAATCTTTGATTTCCCTAGGGATGAAAAAAAAAGTAATCAGCTTTGAAAATCTTGGCTAATTTGACATGTTAGTTTTCAGTAGAGCAGTTCTGCCATTTTCAGTCAGGAATTAGATACAGATTGCTTTAAAACATTGAAGAGTGTATTTCTTTCCTGAGAGACCTTTGTACTGTATTAATTTCTTGGCCTTTGCTGGAGCTGGGGGCGGGGGAGTAGAAAAGAAAAAGCAGAAATAGTCTGTCTTAAATCTGACTTTTCCTTCTACTCAGACCAAAGGGTTAAATCAACAAGAGGGAGTTAGACTTAAAAAGGAGGGAGGCAAGCTATTCACACTCCCTAATATTCAGTAATAATTGAGGTCCATCAACTATATTATACCTCTAAGGTAAAG
Source organism: Neodrepanis coruscans (assembly GCA_013400695.1). NCBI lineage: Eukaryota > Metazoa > Chordata > Aves > Passeriformes > Philepittidae > Neodrepanis > Neodrepanis coruscans. Next base: position 19,383 of record VYZS01083613.1, on the reverse strand, counting down.
GAAACTCTGAACTCTCCATCTAATCATTGGTAAAAGGTAGGCACCTTACCAGTGATTTAGAGCACAGGCCTCATTAGGTCTTTCTCTCCATTAGCCACACAGGGAACAATGCTAGTTTCTACTATTGGATACCCTGCTGCGTAACTTCAATCAGTCACCTATTTTCCTTATGCAGTGTAAGGGGAGAGTTACGTCAGAGAACATGATTCACTTGTATGCTGAGCCAGGTACTGTCTGGACGTGCCATGAAGTTTCCTAGGTGCCTCTCTGCAGTCTGGATCCATAACAGTGAAACAGCTCCTTTTGTTAGATATCTGAGCAAAGTAAATTTTTTTCAAAAACGGGAATGTGGTAGCTTCTTTAAGCCACAGTAGCAATCCTGGGAACTGGAGAACAATTGATTCTAGAGCTTCCAAATCCTACGATAGTATGGAGTAGAATGGAAAAGACAGAACTAAGGCTCACTCCATTCCTCTTACCAGAATGCCTTTTTCTTCATAACATACTTTGTTTTAATCTAGAGCAATGACTAGTACCAAGGTCATTTAGATTAGTCTAGAATTATCAAATATTATTTTCCACATCTGACTGCTGAACACAGCCACCTCAATCTTCACATTTTGTAGTAGAACTATCTCTGGACTGAGGCTTTGATCTTGTCATTAATTGTAACAGGAGCTTTTGCGATTATGAATTTAATTGGGGTTTGTTGCAAGCAAATCTGTGTCTTGATGGTGTAGTTATTAAGTGATGTTATTAAGTATTCAGTATCTAACTACTCTTTTATTATTATTATTTTAAGGGAAATGTTTTATTACTCAAAGATCCCTCTTCCTTTCTCCATCAGAGTACCTAATAACCCAGTGATAATGACAGTTCCTTTGGTGGCTAGAGATCAACAGTCCATATTATAGTCCAAATCATACAGAGTACTTTGAACCTGGATATATTGCTTCTTGAATGACTATTTTAAGCCATTAGGATGCATGAGACTATGCTTCTTACCATGTCTTTGTTCAAAAGTTGGTAAGCATTACAAGAAACTATATCTCTTGGAGCATGCTCCAAAAGCAAGATATGTAGAGATAAACAATTTCATCTACAAATAAGGTATAAAGAAACTGGTATCTTCAAGTGCGCACATTCTAGGGGCAGATAGTTGGCTACAGTAGAAACTTAGCTTCCTAAGGACAGACTTGGATGAAGGACTAGAAAGCAAATGCAGAGTCCTGCACCTGAGAAGGAATAATCCCATGCACCAATACAGGCTGGGAGCTGACCTGATGGAAAGCAGAGATGTGGAGAAGGACCTGGGGGTCTTGGTAGACAACAAGGTGTCCATGAGCCAGCAGCGTGTCCTTGTTCCCAAGAAGGCCAGTGGGTGCGTTAACTAGAGCATTGCCAGCAGGTTAAGGGAGGTGATCTGCCACTCTACTCAGCCCTCTTGAGGCTGCATCTGGAGTGCTTGTCCAATTCTGAACTCCTCATGGAGCTTCTGGAACGGGTCCCCCTGAGGCCTACGAAGATAATTGAGGGACTGGAGAACCTCACTTAGGAGGAAAGGCTGGAGGAGCTGGGCCTGTTCAACCTTGAGAAGAGACAGTTGGGAAGTTATGTATACAAGTATCTGAAGGGAAAGTGTTAAGAGGATGAGCCAGGCTCTTCTCAGTGGTGCCAAGCGATAGAACGAGAGGCAATGGACAGAAACTGATGCACAGGAAGTTCCATCTGAATATGAGGTAGAATTTTTTCCTGTGTGGGTGATTGAGCACTGGAGCAGTGGAAGCAGTGGAATTTGTGGAATCTTTCTCACTGGAGATATTCTAGAACCATCTGGATGCAATTCCTGTGCCATGTGCTCTAGGATGACCCTGCTTGAGCAGGAAGGTTGGACCCCATGATTCACTGTGCTCCCTTCCAACCTTACCCGTTCTGTGACTCTGTTGACTGTGATTCAGTGATTCTGTATCTTCAAGGCTAGGTAACATTGAAGTTGAATGTGGGAAATCCTATTTTGTGACCACTTACGTATTGGTATCAGACATCTGAGACTAAACTATTCTAAACTAAGTTGGGGTTTTTTTTGTGTTAGAAAGCAAAATTGGAGAAATAGAAAGATCTATAAATGTATGGGTTTGTTCAGAAATGCCCAGTGTAGTACACAAATGTAGTGGTTTTACCCTGGCTAGATACCAGGGATCCACTAAAGCCAGTCTCTCACTCCCCACTGCAAACAGGCAGAGGAGAGAAAATATAATGAAGGGCTTTATAAGTTGAGATATGGACCACAAAAGATAATTCACTGATCACCGTCATGGGCAAAACAGATTCCATGTGGGGATTTTAATTAAATTTATTACTAACAAGATCAGAGTTTTAGAATGAGAAGCTTAAAGATACCTTTCCCTCCACTCCTCTTTCCAAGTTCTACCTCTTCCCCCCCAGTGGTGCAGGGAGACAGAGAATGAGGGATTATGGTCAGTTTTCTGCTGCTGCTTAGAGAGAGGAGTCCTTCCCCTGCTTCCAGTGGGGTCCCTCCCATGGGAGACAGACCTTGACAAACTTCTCCAGCCTGAGTCCATTCCATGAGCAACAGTTCTTCAGACACTGCTGCCACATGGGTCACTTCTCCACAGAGTACAGTCCTTCAGATACAGGCTGCTCCAGTGTGGGTACTCCACAGGCCACAAATCCTACCAGGAAAATCCTACTCCAGCATAAGCTCCTCTCCCAATGAGCTGCAAGTCCCTGCCAGGACCCTGCTCCAGCATGGGCTCCTCCATGGGCTGCAGATGAATCTCTGCACTCCTGTGGTCTTCCATGGGCTGCAGGGGCACAGCTGCTCCACAGCTCTTCACCACAGGCTGCAGTGAAACCTCAGCTCCGGCACCTGGAGCATCTCCTGCCCCTCCTTCTGCACTGTCCTTGGTGTCTTCATTGTTGTTCACATGTTCTCACTCTGCTCTTCTCTGGCAGCCATCTTCATCTAATCTCAACTTTTTTGCCCTTCTTTCTTAAATATGTTATCACAGAGGCATTCCTTTCCCTTCTAATTGGCCTGGCCTTGGCCAGTGGGGAGTCCAGCCTGGAGCCAGTGAGCACTGGCTCTGCCAGACATGGGGGAAGCTTCCAGCAGCTTCTTGAAGAAGCCTCCTATACAGCCCCCCCATTGCTACCAAAACCTGATTACAGAAAACCAAATACAACAAATTAGGCATATGAAATTTCTTTCCTGAATGGCACTTTTCAAAATATTATACCCAAAGGAGAAAAGATCTTTTGCGGTCCTTAAATTATAGATTAATATTGAAGAACAATTTACTAAGACATTTCTTAAATTTAGAAATAAAAAGTTTGGAAGATAATTGAAAAAAAAAAGTTACTTTATAAGTTTGTACTGAAAACTATAGAGTCCTTAAAGGTTCTTACTCCCTTCCCAGTTAAATATTCTTTCTGGTTTCTAGACTCAAATCCATCAGCATAGACACCTCTACCCATTTACAATGGCATAGTCTAATTTACAGTCATAGTTTAACTTAATATGGAGAAACAAGTATGATAGCAATGTGCAACTGCCTCAGGTTGGGAACAGCAGATCTTACTGAAGCTGGGTATTCATAGGATAAGTACAGACAACCTTCTTGGCAACTTACGAACATTGCTCATAACTTTACTACATCTTGAGACGCAGTTCAGTGCCGGTAGTTTTCCTTGTTTTATTGGTGGATATTGGCTCCTTTCAAAATAAGTAAAAGTTACTACATTTGTTTGGAGGAGAAAATGAAACATTTAAAACTTGCAATACTTTATTCAAAGGGTAAAGCCTTTAAGAAAAAGTGTCCAGCAGAGCTTCTAGGCTATCTAGATTTTAAAAGAGATGAAAGGAGAAAATTACTACCTGGAGAGAGGCAGAAACATTCTTTGTAGCCTTTTTGCCTATAATGCATTTATGCATGAACTGCTCTGGCTGTATTCACTTACCCTGGATGTTTTACATTTAAGATTAATGCCTCAGGGAAAAATGAGAATAATTAGAAGAAGATGATCTTAGGATGAAGAACTTGGCATCTTTTCTTCAAGTTTAGAGGTAATACTTTCATGCTGTACTGAAAAACACTAGGATAACATTTGTTCAGAAGCATAGATAGTATTAGAAGATCCATGAAGATCTAATAACAGAACAAAATAATTGATGTTTGATGCACAAAATACAAGGAGAGCCAAAGCAAAAACTATCCTAGCAGATGCAACCAGTTTTTACTTCTTTTTTACACAAATACTGTGATTCCTAGTACCTTGCTACAAGCCTTTATCAGCTACATGTGTATATGCAGCACTCCATTTTAATTAGCCTGAAGATTCACAGCTTAGAAGGAATAGCAGGGGTTTCTAATTATCTTCACAAACTAGTGATCTGCCCAGAAAATGAGGAATGAATAAGAATTAAGCAGTCAGGGGCCAGTATTCAATTGCAGAGAGAAGCAAGAAGAGTGGAAGATAAAGAAATGTAATTTTCACTGACTTGGCAGGGCCTTGAAAATTACTAAAAATAATCCTTCTTTAGTAAAATATGCCAATTCTAGATACAGAGATTTATTATTTATTCTTATCAGTAGCGTTTGACTAGACATTTTAGGATAATTTTTTTCCTCATCTCTGTGCTGCATTTCTGATATTTTTATTTTAAATGTGTCCGTTTAGGTATCAGTAGCATTTCTTGGAGGACTCTTATAAGAATGTTTTACAAACATTGCTTGTAATTTCTCAGTCCAAGTTCCAGGGAAATAAAGACTATTCTTTCCTTCCCTTGAAAAATATTATGACATTGGATTTAAATCATTGCTATTCACAAACTAGCCTTGACAAAAAAAGGCTGAGGATTATCTCTTTAGCAACTTTTGAATCAAAGCTGCATTATTGATATGAAGGTAAAAAGGCTTTGCAGTTCTTTATATAATTAAAAGCAACTGTTATTATGGAAATTTCTCAGAACAGCTGTTGTATTGGGAGAAGGTTACACTCTTCTCTATCAGTAATCCCTTTAAATCTCTGACATGATTCATACCTCCTCAAACAATGCTGGTAAATTAAACAAAACTGAATGCCTTCCATATTTATTACTTGCACCCCTATCAGCAAGAAGAAATGCAATAACAGAAGTCAAACTGGCTAAGGAAAGTAAAGCAAATGTCCCATTTTATGAACGCTATTTCTATTTTTGTCTTCCAAAGTACTCATTTTGCTCAAAAGTTGTGTCCAGCTTCCTGACTGACTGGCCCAAAAAGCTTACAGTCACTACATTATTCTTGAACCTTAGTCAGGGGTAACAGTTTGGAAGGAAAGGATAGATCTCACTGGTTTTGGTAAAGGCTAGAGACAGTCTTGATGTAGAATAAAAAGCTTTAGCTCTTTATGAATTTCTGTGTTTCCTTGTGGAGAGTCGAAAAAGATTTTTCCTTCTGGCTGGAAGGAAGCAGTGTATTATTACCACAAAGGAGGTTTTCATTTCATTCCTGGCTTTCAAGCTAGAGAGCGCTTTGAAAAGCAGAGAAGGATCAGCCAAGATTTTTTTTTTTTTTCCTCATGGGGTAAGAAGGAAAAGTAGAAGAAGGAACCCCCAAAAAGCCCAACAAAAACCCACAAAAAACTAATGTGGGCCTCAAAGTCTAAAATAGCAAAAGACTTGCTGCTTGTATAGAAGCAAGAAGATGCTTTTTTTCAAAGTCCAGCTCCTGGGATGGAATAACCCATGGAGCAAATGCTGGCTTAGGGGCTGAGTGGCGGAGATGCTGTGCAGCAGGACAGACCCACAAGTGTCCTTTGGTCGCAGGGAAAACGAGCCAGCTGTGTGCCCTCATGGCAGGCTCACGGCACCCAGGGCACAGTGGCCAGTTGTTTCTGCTTGGTCACATCACGGGAAGAAACAACCGAGCTTCTGTATGTACCTTTGGATTCCTCAGTGCAGAAAAACACTGACAAACTGGAGAGAATCCAGCTGAGCTCCATCAGTAGATTTAAGAGCCTGGAGAACAAGATGCACGGTGAGAAGCTGAGAAAGCACTGTTTGCTTGGCAGAAAATAAGGGCAAGGCTTCCTACACTTCTCTGGTTGCTGTCTTCCCTGGCTTAAGGAAAGAGAAGGTTGTTAAGAATGCATAGGTTCTTCTCAAGAGACCCACAGCAAAAGGACAAGAGGCAGTGCAACACATTCAGAAAAGGATTTATATATATATGTATATATATATGAAAAACAAAAATTGATGAAGAGGGGTTAAACACTGGAGAAGGTTGTCCAGGGTGCATGTGAAATCACCCTTAGAGAATACTGGGAAAAACCCTGTGGAGCTTAATCTCACACTGAATACTATCTTTCTTTGACAGGAGTATTGGTCTAGGTGAACAGCAAAATTCTCTTCTAATCGGCTTCTTTTTTGAGATTCTAAGACCTACACTAGTTTTATGCCAGCCAGTTTGCTCTTGCTGTGATTTTGAATTCTGTGTGAAATTCTTCATGTTACTTAAATAAATTTCAAATTTTATTGTACACATTTAGGAATTTTTTCCCCTTTTCATAATGAAATACTGTATCTAACAGATTTTGGCAGAAGACTGTCAACAAAGAGCTGCTGATTAAACTGCTGTAGCAGTAAGAGGTGAACTTCTGTGCGCTAAAGTTTCTCATGATTTGTGAAGTGGGGAGAATGTTGCTTTGGCAGCAAGGTTATTTGGCAGGGTATAACCTGATAGAATCTGATGAGGAAGATGTTTGACAGGAGTACTGGAAAATTCAAAAAGGACAAAACCTTGCTTGTGGATGCACTTTTTCGATGTAAGGGTTGGCAACACTGCAATGCTATGAATGATTTATTCCTTTTGCCTTTGGGTATTTTGAACTCTACAGTATTTCACCCTTTGCCTTCAGTTCCCACATGCAGACTTCATAAATAACAAGAATTTTGTAGTTCATATGTGGCCCATCAGAGACAAAGGAGAGTTGTCGATAAAGTAGTTGTGGATGGTACCTATTCTCCTGCCCATATGAAGTCAGATCTAATGAAAAAAGAAGCTATATAAACCAGTGAATAAAAATGTCATCACTGTAAAAGGTTTTAGACATTGCAGTAACTAGGGAAGGGTTAATGTTAGTTTCCAAGTAGAATCTAATGAAAAAAAATGAAAGACTGCATAAAACAGTCTCTAACTGGATAAGAATATATAGGATTTATATGCACAAATAACATGAATAATATCTGAATCATGAAAGTCCACCGTAAGAATACCAGCTGCAGTAGTCTTAGATTTTAGCAGGCTGCTGCCTTGAAATGTAGTGCCCCTGTACTGTTATTGTAATAGGGGGGAGCTTCTACTATGGCTTACCAGAGATTTCATACAATATTTACGCAAGTAGAATAAAAACTGGTGAAACTCACAGTGACCACTAAATGTCTTACTTGATATTTATTTTTTCAAAGGGGGAAAGACCTTGCCCTGACCATCTGCATGCTGATTTGCCAGAAAGGAAAAGTATGCCAACAAGCTATGGCAGAAGAAGGGGTTTAACCACTAAAAAACAGTTGGTGAACCGTGTAAGTAACAACATTATTTAGATCGTTCTCTGGGGGGAAGATAGCCTAA
>VYZS01083612.1:40005-61893 GCA_013400695.1 Neodrepanis coruscans | reverse complement strand
CACTTTGGAATGATGTAGAAAACAACTGCGGTAGCAGAACATTATTCAGGCTTTAGTGTAAAGAATTGAAAACAGCCTACTGGTTTGACTTTTTCAAGTTTGTTTTTTCTTTTCATTAAAAAAAAAGTTTTCTGTTTTGTTTTGTTTTGTTTTCTTCTGGCTGGTACAGACCTCAGTAGTCTTTAGTAGGAAATCTCTGAAGACTCCAAATCAAGAAAAGCTGAAAAGGGTAACCGTAGCAAGTGCTTTCTCTTTTGGAATCCCTTGACAAGAGATGAACTTTGCATTTGTTGAGAATATATACTCTAAGTAAAAGCATACGTATGCAGTAGAGAAAAAGACAGTCCAACAGATGTGGGTTGACAGTTAGATGTGTGGTTTTTAAATTCTGGCAGCCCATGGAAAATTTCTAAGGGATCTGCAAAGGGTAACTAAGAAATAAAAGGTTTTTGTCAGTAGGCTAGAATATAGTATATAGAGGTCTACACTTCCACCGAAAAAAAATTGTAGGAGTTTGAAAATGAAAGAAGTTGAAAGCCACATAAGTGGAGAGACAGAATGGCTGATAACGTAAGTTATAAAATTGTTAATACCTAGAAGACTTAAAGAGAAACAAGTGTCCATAGGCATGTCCTGGAAAATTAATTCCAATCTGAGAATCATAGAATATACTGTGTTGGAAGGAACCCATGATGATCATCAATGTCACAGACTAAGAAAAAAAAAAAGGTAGCACTCATAGATTCATCTGAAACCTGTATTTTACTGGCACTTCATGTCAACACTTAATATAAAAATAAAATAAAATATAGACAGTCCATGGACCTATATCTGCAAATAAAGGATTACATGCAGGGGTGAAAAAAAGTTTGGAATTCATCCTGAAGGAAAAAACAGGTATTTCAGTGGGGTTTTGTGCTGCATACTGACAAAAAATTGACTTCATAATATTTTAATGCTTTTTTTTTCTTTTGACATTGTCATCTGGAATAAAATATTTTGATGAAGTTCAATTGAACAGCTTCACCATTGACTACCGGTATGATCTCACATCTACTTTGAAGATAGAGCATACTTGAAAAGAAATACATTTTGTCTTGTGAAAGAAAGAAACTATATTTTGAAGGCCTCTAGACCATCAGGAGCAATACAATCTCAAACTGACATCTCATGCACAAAGTGGAAATGCAGTATAAAAATTTACTAAGCAGAACGAGCGATATCTTCTGAGGCCACTCAACTGAATAAAACACTTTTACCTGTGCTGAACTACCCCAAACTAAAGTAATCCTACTAGACTCTAGCTAGAGAAAAAGTTTGTTTTCTAAAACAGATTTAAAAAACAAAAACAAACCTATTTTTACATTGTAAATTTTTACATTGTAACAGCATTTTCATCTAAAAGTAATTGCAATCGCCTTTACCTGCAAATTTTAATGGAAACAAAGAACATCCATCTTGATTCACAGCTTTTTGTTTTCTGTTGCCACCAATTTTTATGCATGCAATACCTGTATGTGAGTGAGTGAGTATGAATTTATATCATGTTGCTGAAAGGTCTCAGCAGCTGCCATTTACCACAGCATTGGTTAAATACTGTTCTGTCAGCTACAGGGGAAGAAATTACATTCTTTTATGGAAGAAGATGCCTGGTAGACACAGTAGCTGATGGTAAAGACAAGGAAGAGTGAACCTTGGCTCAACTGCTGTCTGTAGACTGAGTCTGGCCCCAAAAGCAGAAAGACAGTGTTTGCAAGGACAGAAGCAGAGAATTATGGAATCACAGGATGGATAAGGTGGAAGGGGACCATTGGAGATCATCTAGTCCAGCCTCCCTGCTCAAGCAAGGTTCTCTAGAGCAGGTTACTCAGAATTGTATTCAGATGGCTTTTGAATGACTCCAGGAAAGAAGATTCCACAGGGTTTCTGGGCATCCTGTTCCAGTGCAAAGTCATCCACGTAGTAAAGAAGTTCCTCCTCATTTTCAGGTGAAACATAAAACACATCTTGATGGCAGAGGAGTTAGACAAAAGAAACTGGTGAACAGATAAAACACTTTTTGTCAGCAACCCTGAGAGCAGGACAAAGTTAAAGGCACTTGAGGTACTGGATTTTTAAACTGTGTTCAAAAGCTGCCTCTAGTGGTTTCTGACAGGTTTAAGGAAGCATAAATTTGTGGATATTCACTGTAAATAAGCAAGACAGCACCAAAAAACCCTGTCGGATTTGTTTCATCAATTTCTTCTCTTAATGGGAACAATCTGGCCAGTCCCCAAAGACTAACAGCTGGGGTCAGGGGGACAATAGTATAAATGTTTGCAATAAAAGACTTCTGGGCTCAGAATACATTTGTTTAAACAAAAAGATTTGTGTAGTGGTCAAAGAAACTACTCTAGCTAAGACCATATAGTTTGTAGAGATTAAGAAAGTGATCCAGGCCTAGGAGAAGAACCATCTTTAAAGCTCATCGCTGTAAATCCCACTACATTCAGCAAAATTAGAAGTACATTTAACAGTCAAGTTCAACCGTTCTAATTAATAGGATAATCTTATACAACTGTTTCTGACCAAAGTCGAAAATACATTTGCACCAAAAAAAAAGTCAGGAGAGTTATGGACAATTAACCACATTTTTAAAATCCAGATAATAAGCAACAAGCTAAAACATGAAGAGAGGTGCAGTTCTCTGAATAAATTACTGAATTTTTTTACAAATCACCAGTCTGCTTCTGATTTTATGAGCAGATAAGTATGGAATATACAGTGATCTCTAACAGATGGGAGGAGTGAATTCTTTATAATGTGAATATTAATGACTTCATTATTTTGCTTCTTCCTACCTTTCCTGCTCTTCGCTTATCTCTACTGGAGTGGTTAAAAGTAATTTCAGTAATAAAAAACATCATCCCAGGTTGAGATCCATGCTAGGGTTAATTACAATGTGTTCTTTTTACCAGCCACAGTTTTCACTACAGGCGTACCATACCTGTACGCTCTAATGAGGCTGCTGGTGACCCAGACGGCCAGAAGAGCCCTACTGAATTAGAGGTGCTGTACCATAATGGAATGACATCTGAGTAAACAAGGCTCTAGCATGTCTACTTCAAATCCAATTATTTTTCTACTGTGTGGAAAACCTACAAAGCTCCATTTATTAAGAAAGAATGACACAACAAAGCTACATAAATGGAAAGCTTCATACAAAGTTCTTTTTCTCCTGTGCATGCATATTTTCATGTTAGATTATACATGTTCTCTGAGCAAACACAGCCCATTAAAAAGTTCCCGTTTTCAAGCAATATGCTATTTCGATAATACCTGTAGAAGGACCTGAGGGACTGGGAAACCAAACACTGAAGATGCCAATGCCTGTCACTTCAGAAAGATTCTGACTAAATTTTCCGAACAACAAAGTCTTGGAGCCACTCAAATGGTGTTGGCTATGAATGGGACCCAGGCTTCTTTGAAATCATAGAATCATTTAGGATGTAAAAGATTTTCCATCTCATTGAGACCCACTGTTAGCCTATCACTGCCAAGTTACCACTAAACCATATACCCAGGTATCATATCTACACATCTTTTAGATACCTCCAGGGATGGTGACTCAACCACTTCCCTGGGCAGCCTGTTCCGATGCTTGACAATCCTTTTCATGAAGAAATATTTCCTAATAATGAATCCCATAATGGAAAGTGGCTCAGTGAGCACTTCTGCCAGCTCCCTCAGCACCCAAATCTTGCGTTTCTTGTACAGTCACTAAGCAGAAAGTCTTCTTATCATATCTGAAAGAATACAAGAAAAGTGGAGGAGGAAAGCAACATCAAATCCAAATTTCTATCACTGTAAGTATTTTTTTAAACATTTTTAGAGCTTTATACTAGTTAATAATGGGGATTGGTAATAAAAGTGCTGCAAAGAATGGACTCACCTTCCTATCTTCCTTTCCTGTAGATCAGTTCTTGTTCTTGTCATTCTTTTTGCTGTTTTCCAAAGAAATGCCATACAGGGAGAACTTAAGAATCATCAAGTGGAATGATTAATGTTGCAACTAGACTTTTGGTCTGCACATGATGCATAGGAACAGCTTTATCATAAGGAATAATAATAAAATCCCACATCTAGTGATATCTAGGATGTCTAATACAAACTGTACCCACTGCAGAAATATTAATGACTTTAATTGATGTTCTGCATTTTGAATATCTTTCAAGACTGTGCCTTCTTAGACCTAGAAGGGATATAGTGTGATTTCCTAATTTACATGGCAAAGAGACTTTATTCATCTATGGTGTCAAAGGTAATTGTTGGGCTAATGAGATTTTATATCAGACATTTATCCAATTAAATAAACAGACCAGACTTAGCTTGTAAGAATGGCCAAGAGATTAATTTGAAATGTGCAAATGAAGGAGTGGAATTCGGGGAAAGTATTTCCTGCCTCGATGAGCAGAGTAACTGCACAGTCAAAAAAGCCAGAAGGTTTTCTAACATGTGTTGTCATCATAGAGCTCCAGCCAGGCAGGATCCCTGAAGTATACAAAAATAACTTTCAACTAATTCAGACTAATGAAGTCATTGATAGTAAGAACTGATTGCCATCTTTGACGTGGACTGACATGGAGATGGAAGAATACCTTTCTTTTACAGGGGAGATGGAAGCCTTCAAATGTGCAGAGAACAAAGATACATCATATGGAAACCCCAGTCTGTTCTCCTGCCTGGTGTAAGCAGTGAGTGAACGGAGCTGTGAAGGAAAGTGTCTGCCCTTCGATTCACCTGCCTCAGCTTGACTCACTCTAACATTACTCTGCTCTTCATCCCACTCCACATGGTTCATCGTCATTGCTTCTTGCCAAACCACTTTCCATTCAAGCTTCTCATCCCAATCCCACACATCAGTCACCAACTACATCCAGTTCTCAACATCCTGCTCCTTCTCCTGCACCAAGCTTCTTGCATACTCAGTCCCAGGTCCCTCCGAATTTGGATCCTTGTCCAAGATATCCCCAACTTACCTTCAGCAAAAACGTGACCTCCTCCTCTAATTCCTATCAATGGCTTTTCAGTCATGTTTTCACTCATTCTCTGTAGCTGTCTTGCCCAGGCTCAGCAATTCTGCTCCTTCTTTGTTCACTCTCTTTATCAGAGTCCAGGTCTTCTGTAAGTTGCTGCCCTGAGGATTGCTAAGGTACAAGGCCAATAGAAAGAGTTCAGGAAGGACCATGCCTTGTACCCTATGCACTCCACTCCCAAGCATTCAGACAAAGTTTTATTACAGAAATTATCAGATATTCTTAGTAAAATAAAACCATGAAACAATGATAAATTGTGTATCTCATCTCCATTACTGAAATATTTCCACACTTGCTGGATGCTTCAGAGTCCTGATGCTTAGGCAGAAGAGGTTCACATAAATAAGGGTCTATTGCTAAATTATTTGGACATAAAGTGACACCTTAGGTTTACTCACTGGAGCTTGGGGACAGAGCTATTAATGCAAGAGGCAGTCTTTTTGAGAAAAACAGCCAAAGTAGACTGGGAAAACCCTCCAGAGATTCTCCAAAAGTAAAAAAGGTTTTCCTGAAGGGAAACAAAAGTTGATTTCAGTGCTGAAGAGGAAGAACATACTATACTGAACCATGAAAACACCAGGGAAAAAGAAGGGACACTGACTGTATCCAAACCCTCAATAAATTTTAATCTACTGTTGACACAAGAGATACCACGAAGGAAGTTGACAAAAACATTGAGGGTATAGTATGAAAGAATAGGTGCTTGGTATTGGCATGACAGAGTGATTCTTCCTTTCTCTGAAGGTATTTTGCCAGCTCCCTTACAATGCTTCCTTTCTCCTTCCCTTGATTTGCATAATCTCTTTTTAAGGGTTGCATTGGAGCCTCTATTGACCTTCTGGTACTTAAGGAATCATTATTTTACTTCTTCGTTATAGAATTTTCTTCCATAAGGGGACTTTTCCCTAAGCCAAACAATACAACAATCTTGGAAGAATCAGTACCAAGGCCACATGTTAAAGATATCACAATATACTATGTTATGGAAATCTACATTTAGAGAATATGCATAAACTTAGCTTTGCCTAGGGAGATGCTACATCAAAAATGCTGTGGTATTTTAATGTTGGTGGTCTCAGCTTAGACTAAAGATAGAACTAATATGACTATCTATCATTCCTCTTCCCATATACAGATCCTTGGCTAAACAGAATTGTTTCAACAGGAATGATAACTCAGAATAATTCCAGTTACGGCTTGTGGGGCCAAACATGGCCCAATTGCTCTTGTCAGTGGAAGATGTAGCTTCCATTTGATAGTCATTCCAATATGATACAAGGATTCTTCCAATTTCTCTATAATGGGAAAAGTTGTGCTTGTGTGAAAGTATGAATTTCTTTAGGGAATGAACAAACATAATCCCTGTCAATTTGCATGTGAACCTTCCTGGTTTCTCTCTCACTATGCCAGAGGACATTTCAATATGACAAGAGATGTAACAGTTGGTTTAAGACAGAAATTGCATGCTGCATTTCTCAGCTCACCACAGGTCATATCCTTTGTCAGGGATAAATCTCCTGATGCTTTTCCTCAAGAGTTCAGAATGCCAAACAATAGAAATTTAACAAGGTAACTTTCCCCAGATGACAAGTGAAGTTACATTCCTTAGGGTAGCTTTTCCCCTTTAAACTCATCCATTAATGCGCAAGCAGGCTACTAAATAAACAGAACACAAAGTACGGCTGAGAGTACATCCAGATAACAGTAAATTCAATGTTGCATGAACTGATATTTTCTTCATTTGCTTTGAAAATTGCTTGTATTTAGTCCTTTTGCCCTTGTTTGGTGCAATTGACAATCCGTGCTCAGAAAGTATCCAGAACCAAAACAGGAGAAATGCTAAAGCTCTTCAGTGACACAGAACAGAGCATGTGGATGTCAGCAATGCACCCTGGGCTTTGATTGATGCCCAGGAATTTCCTTACCTGTGATTACAAGTCAGAGCCTGACTTTCTGCATTACAGTACCCCTGATGGTCTCCCAGAAAGTCCACATACTTCTCACAACTGGAATTCATCAAATTACTACCAGCAAGAGTAAATTCCACCCTGAAGAAAGATAGGAGCTGCTGAGGGAAACAGAGACATGAAGGGAAAAGTGACTTCAAAGGTTCAGCAGATTAAGTCTAACTTTAAAGCTGAGTCTTGTAACTGTAGCCTGGGCTGTACCCATGGCCCCACCTCTCTGCTGTGCTTGCACTACCAGATCCTAATCATACCACTGAAAATTAATAAAAAACCAACTATTATCTTGGTGGTCTTCAGACTTTGCTCTCTAGCCTCAGGAATAAGCATCCCAGTTTATTGAGAAACATCCAGAAAAGGCAGCAAAAATACCCCATTAATTTTATACCCATTAACTTCTCATAACATGTTTGATTAAATTGTGTGTATCTAGAGAATGCTGCCATTAATGAAGCTGACACCCTTTCACTCAGATCAGAGTGCTATGGATCTACTGGGGAACCACCTGGGATTGCACAGAGACTTGTGCCTTGTTAATATTTATTAACTGTATTAGCAAACGTGTTTTTGAGAGCAGGAAAATAATGCTAGTGTGTTTTCCCCTTTTCCCCATTCTTTCCTAACATTTACTCTCCCTCTGCATTTTTTTCTTTTTGAGAAAATACAACACTCATATATTCTGACACTGTTCATTGCAGAAATGACAAAATCCTCTGTATCAGCAATTAAACTGGAGCCACGAAAACAAGCTTGGAGATTTCTCCTCCATTCTTTCAGGCAAAAGAAATTTCACGCACACAGGTTTGCTGCAGAGAAGCTCAGCAAACTCATTAATACTCCAG
This sequence comes from Neodrepanis coruscans, assembly GCA_013400695.1. Lineage (NCBI taxonomy): Eukaryota > Metazoa > Chordata > Aves > Passeriformes > Philepittidae > Neodrepanis > Neodrepanis coruscans. The sequence goes on along the minus strand of VYZS01083612.1, from coordinate 54,012 downwards.
AAGCAGGTAATCAATCCCTTCAGGTCAAAGAGTAGAGGTAATGGTATCAAGGTTTAAATAGCAACCCTTCAGCAGTTCATCTGGTGCTGGCTTGAGATTATGGAGATTTACCCCTGAGCTGAAGGCCAGGTTTTGTGTATTCTTTCCCCATTTCACGTAATCCTAGACTGTGGTTGGGGCACTTTTTTTTTTTAAAAAAAAAAGAAAAAAGCTTCCTGAAATGCAAGGAGGCAGAATACTACTTCTGGAAGTAAATGAATGTCCCACTACAAAGAACACCTAACCTCTGGCGTGCATAAAATACATAAAATGCCTACATAAAATGATGGTATATGTTTAGGGCAGAAATGTTATGAAAGATGAAAATGGTGCAAGGCACTTTAAGGTGCAATGGTGCAACAGCTTTATACCCTTTTCTGCACCAGTAGGCCCATGGCAATCTTATTCCCTGGAAGCACAAATTTACACTTGGAAACTTGAAGAATGGGTAAACAGTTAATGAAACTTCATTGTCTTTTAGCTCACTGTTTTACCTGCCCTATTGTTGCCCTTAGCATACACAATAACCTCTCCAGGCTCAGCTCTATTCATCAGCTATGAGCACTCCCCCCCCCCCAAAATACCTGCAGTTTAAATAAGTGCTATTCTTTATATACAAGGCACTATTTTTGGTAAAGGGGAGGATCACATAAAAAATCTCTGGTTTCATCATGTGCACTGTTAGTAGATGTAATTTATTTTCAGCACTACCTGTGTTTAGTTAACAATAGCTCTAGATTAAGGCCTGTTTACTGACTTGCAATATTTCAGTTGGTGGTGGAAGAAATGACAGAAAAAATTAAGGATGCCAAGAATTCAGAAAAAAATATGTTGTGTAGAAGCCCATGATTTCTTTCCAAATAGTGTGGGGCTTTCAGATGGTGCCAGACAGAAGGAAAACTCCCAAACACACGGTTTCAGACAGCCAGAGCCTGGTGTAAATGCTGGAGGAGGGAAGTAGGTCACGTACTGCCACAGGAGGACAGGAGAAGGGCTGTGGGTGAAGCAGAGGGTGGTGGGTGAAGAGCTCATGGCAGATGTCCAGTGTGGCAGCAGTGTGGAGTGGGCACTGAGCATTGCTGCAGTCCCAGGCCTTTGTGGCTCCCTGTAGCAGGGCTGGATGGCTCCCTGTGGTGTGTCTTTGCTTTTCCAGTGGCAACCCTGCCTCCTGGCATCCATGTAGCTCTGTCCTAGCTCTGTCCTAGCCTGCCCTCAGGCCAGAGGGCATAACTACTTTCCCTGTTTAATGATTTTCCACATAATATCTTATCCTTTGTGCAAGGCAGCAGGAGGAATACCCTTGATTGAAAAGACAATGCAGCTAAAATAAATATTATTTTTCAAGTGAACTAAACTTGCTGGCCCCAGCCCACTCCTGGGTGCAGAGACCTGCATAGCCAGGGCAAAGGCATACATTTTGTTTTATTTTTCACTTTTTAAACAAATCATCAGCAATGAAACTAGTTTTTGTAGGAAATATATTCTAAAAAAAATTCATATGCCCATGGTTTTTTGTGGCTCTAGTGGTAGTATTTGAGTACATAAAGGGAGTAAAACAGTTAAATTAAGCAACAATCAGATGCTCTAAGCAAAACTGAGGCCAGTTGTTATTGTTGAATTACACTGCTGTAGCACAGAGCACAGACTGGAAGATCAAGTATCTTCCATATGACTTGAAATTTATTTTCTTTCCCTTTTTTTTTAATCTTTTTGATATCTATTGAAGATTTCTCAATGTAGAACTCAGGCAATAAACTGAATCTTAGCTTAAAATATGCAATAGCATCAAGAACAGTGCTAATCTCAGTTTACTAGCTCACATGGACCCTAAATTCCATATCATCCCTTCCAAAAATGATTCAGGCAGATTAAATCTGACAAGACAGCATGGGGTAATTTGTGCTATGGTAGCATGCAGTCTACTAGTTTTCAGATAATTTCTCATTCCAGGGCACTTGAACATTTAGCTTTGAAACCCTGACACATAAAGGGGAAAAAAGCTTTTGAGAAAAACTGTTTTCTCCTTTTCTTGCTCACCTTTCAGTTCACTTTTCAAGAAGCTAAAGGATGTGAAGATGGATTGCCATCTATTGGCATGACTAAGAAATTCCATGAGTGAAAATTCCGTGGTCAAATGCAACTTGAGTACCTACTTTCTAAAAATTTCAAGGAACTCAGTTCCATATGTAGCACTTGCTTAAGCATTTTAGATGCTGTCTGCCATATACCTACAACCTAATTTAATTAAATGACCTATTTAGAAAAAACAGAGTTCCCATTTTTTCTCCTTTTTTGCCCTCAAGCACTATACTTAGACAGTCAGGTCAGTTTTGAATGCAAAATAAACTCTAGCTCTGAAAAATGAACTAGAAAGAATTAAGAACAAACAAAGGTCTTGCTTATAATAGTTTGGGATGGTTTAGTTTGGGTATTAGAAAAAGTTTCTTCATCCAGAGCATAGTTGGGTGCCAGTAGTTGGCACTCCAGTGAAGTGCTCACAGGACCAAGCCTGACAGAGCTCAAGAAGCATTTGGAAAATACTCTCAGACACATATTGTGACTCTTGGGGACGGTCCTGTACAGGGCTAAAGATTGGACTCAATGATTCTTGTTGGGCCCTTCCAACTCAGAACATTCTGTGATTCCGTGATTTTGGCAGGGGAAATTTATATATCTTGAGAAGACATGAGAGATTGCCTTCTTTGCAGAAAAACTCAGAGAAAGGAAAAAATGGATTAAAAAAAATCAACTTAAGGATTTCAAGGCATAAAGACATTTCTTAATAAGCAGGAAGAGAAGAGGTTGTATGAGAGAGAGGGACCAGGCAGGAAGCACAAAGAGAACGTGGGAGAAGAGATGAGGAGACCAAACAACATAACTATTTCATGGTTTTAGCCAGCTCTCCCCTCTACCAGCCTTTCCACGATGGAATATGTATTTCCTAGCTAATATTTAAATTTCACTAACTCTCAAAGCAAAGAGCAGACAAGTTGCCTCATTGATGATGATGCTACCTCAGGTGCATGCTGCCGCACACCAGCTGAATGCTATTCTCTCCACCCAACACTTGAGATGTTTACATACCACTCTTCAATTTCATTCACAGTAGCACCGATATTGGATGTAAGACTGTTTATGATAATCCAGATACTTCTGCTTAAAGGCAATTATTTCCCTAAAAGCAGAACTACAGGAACAACAGCCACCAGCAAAAGGAATGATGGTAATCTCTTCTCCCATCACATCTGGGTCATAGGCAGTACATGTCCTCTAATACTAAGGTTCTTTCCATCTGTGCCCCCACAGAAATAGTTCTTAGCATAGACTGGAGTTTTAGTTCAAGTTTCACTAAGGTCATGATTCCCCTTTTTTCTTTCTCCAAATATTCATTTTATACCAGCTCAAAGAGGTTTTACTCTGTTTCCTTTCTTCCCTCTTAAAAGGGATGTATCTGCATTAGTGTAGTCATCCAGCCTTATAATGACATTTTCTATCCTTCTATCCATAAGCCTTCATCTGCCTTTAGATTTGGTTTCTGTCCTCCTCCTAACCAACCATGAGACCTTGTCATAGTATTCCCTTCTTCCCATGACACAGAGCATTTTTCCACTCAGCACTATTAATGTGTGAAAGCTGGAGAGCTTCAGTTCCCCTATGCCTTGGAAAATGAACTCTAAAACAAGAATTCACTCTGCAAACCCTATCATTCAAAGTAAGGCCTGAAAACGCTTTTTTTTTCTTTTTTTTTAATCTCTGGCTGATCTTAGCAGGGAGAGAATGAAATGAGAAAACCAGAGGTAGCTGTTTTCCTGAGAGTTACTGCTACCAGCCCTTCGCTGGACAAGAAGGAAGGCTGAAGTTCTATAATCCAGTGGCGTATGCCTGTTCCCTGAGCTCTGGGCTTTCACACTGGCTGGTAAAAGCCAGGGTAGTTTCTTTGCATCTACTAGAGTTGTCAGAGATCAGACCTATTCAAGGACCTTACCTTCCAACACCACCACCTCTTCTGGGCACCAAACTACTCTCCAAGAGAGAGTCTCTGTTTGAGGAAAGAGACTTTCCATGACTTTTTCTCACTGTCAGTAGAAGGTTAAAAGTGGCTGGTGTTAGTATACAAGTAAAGTAGACTACCAGGGAGCTGGGCAATAAAGCATCTCAGAGCTTTTTACCAAGCAGTTTCGTTGGTGTTAATGCCGGTGAGATCAGCATGTAAACAGCCTTTGGGATGTATAATGAACAATATTATCAGAGTTAGAGTGCAGGGAATACCAGATTGCACTGCTGACTGACAAAGGGAGAGATTGGTTTATTTACTGCTAAGAAACCAATTTATAGTGTTATGTGGTTGCTATATTTCTGCTTACCATGAAATAATATATAGCTCACTCATAGTGTAAACATTTGTCAGTTACTTGATCCCAAAAAAAGCAGTTGGTAGTACTGCTATTGTATGGGAATGCTTAGTGGTACAACAGCATTTACTGATTTTGGTACCATGAAATTAAATTTTGAGCTAAACAACATTATAAGGAAAATGAGCAATAATTACTAACTAAACCATAAAACCAGTTGTCTAAAATAAGAGATTAATATTAAGAGGAAGAAAAGTCCACCTCAGGGTTTTGTTACTGTCAATTGATTCTCAAGTGAAAAGTCACTCAGACCACTTTCAAACCACATAACAGAGGTGCTGAACTCTGTCATCATAATTCAGAGGTGCCAAATCTCAAAAAAATCAGGTAGCATCCCAACAGGGGATTAACCTATGTTATAGTCCACAACTTCCAGATCCTGGCTCCATATACAGTGATGCAGATAAATATTCCCAGTTCCTAAGAGGCAAAGCACCCAATGAAAAGCTTACCTTGCAACAGATTGCCTAGGGAACCTGGGCAGAGGCAAAGTACAGTTCCAAGACACTTTGCTATTATTTGGAAAATAAGAAATTGTTATAATTACTACTGTGAAAATCCCTCAGGATTTTGAGAAACACTGCACAATAAGAGCTCCACTGACATCTTTTAAGTGCTGATTCAAACTTTTACACATTCATTTTAATGATGCTGGTAAAATTTGTTTTTCTATGAATACAGCCAGGAGAGGATCTTCAGTTATTTAAGTCATGATAACAGCATGTTCATAGCTTATACTGGCCATTTGCAGAAAGAATCCCCCTCCTCCACCCCTGCATATTTTCCCAGCATTTCTGACAGGAAATCTGTAGCACAACAGCATCTAGGCATTTTATTTCTACACACTGGATTGTGAAAATACAAGAATGTGATGAAGGAACAGATCCAGAAAGGTCCTGATAAAGTACTACTTTACAATTATTCTGTTCTCTACCAATATTCACTCTAATCTAATAAAGAATGATAAGTGTTTGGAAGGGAGACTGTGATACAACTTTTACAAGAGATGTCTTGAAGTCAAGAAAGGTTTGTCTTCAGCATCAATTATATGTTCTGCCTGAGAGTATTGGATAAGTTCTGCCTTATTCTGGGGCAGTATCCATCACCTGCAAAAGTCATATTTCATTAAGTATTGCATTACTCCAAAGAGTTCTTACTGATGAGAGGAACTATAGGTTTAATAATGTTGATTTCATAGACTACATATTTGACAAAGGTTATTTCAAAATTCAGAGCTTGATCTTGCAACCAATTGCTATTGAGCCACTGGCTCTAATGCATCATGCATGTAAGAGGAGCAAGCAAGACATAATCACTGGTGTCCAAAGTTTCAGGGTGGACTCCAGTAGGAGGGAGATCATTTTGATAAGCAGTATGAAACACAGTACTAATGACATAAGAGTACTGACATAATGTAACAGAATTAGCAATCAGCATTCGCCAGTACAGCTAAACCCCAAAGTTTTTCAACTTTATAATAATGCTGAAGAGGAGTTCAAGTCAGCAGAAAATAAATTGTTGTCAATTTTAGGTCAAATTAGAACAAAAGAGTTAACATGACAGAAAGCATTATTGAGAATGTTAGTTCAAAGACTTCCTCCTTCCCAATTTTTGTTTCTCATTCTTTGTCAAGGCCTCCATTCTGCAGATATAGCAAGCTCATATGTAAAGACAGAGATACTATAAAATCCAGTAGACCTTCCCGATTAGGAAGTTAAATTTTGTTTCTTCATCTACCTGCAGTAGTTTTTAAGTGATGCTGATTTAGAATGATGGAACATACAAAGAACAGAGCCATAGCATGTCATCATCCTTTTATAGAAAGCCTGTAAGCCATCATCAAAATTATGGCATGCAATGATATTAATAGCTCTTCCTACAACTTGAGCTTTCCCCAGTAACGGAGTAGCCCTTTCTAGGCTTCTCCCTCAAATACACTATTCACACTGCCATCGACATAGGTCATTGCACTTGAACACTTGTATGGTTGTGTTTTCACTTCATAGGATTTCATTCTGCAGCAGAGTTCCGGGACCGAATCTGTGTTCAGGAACTTTGTCCTATGGATAAGCTTAACTTTTCTTACATATTTTCTCTTCATTTCTAATGGCACATGGTACAATTGCTCCTTTTGCTGTCAACTCTTACCTTGAAGGAGCACTTATTTCTGATCCTGTCTCTTCTTTATCTGCTTTGACAGAAACTGTTATGAACAGAGAAAAGTCTCAAGGACTAATTATAGTTCTGTGCAATATTTTGATTTTTGTGTTGCTGTGCAACCAATTATTATCTAGCATCTGCAGTTGTAAGCCAGTAAATATTAACCAGTGTTCTGATCTGTCGTGGTTTTACCACAAATTTAGCNGAAAGAAAGAAAAGCCTGATCACAAAAAAAAATGTGATCAAAAGAACGGCTCCCCCCGCAGGCAATGCCCACCAGACTGCCGCAGCGGAAATCGCTTACCTGACCCCCACGCGGCCGTTAGTCCCGGCAACAACGAGAAGCGATGTTACCACTGCAACGTCCAAAGCCGAAGAAGAAAAAATGGCGGCCGTGCAGCCCTTTTATAGGGAGGTCCCGACCCTGCGCCTGCGCAGATGGGTCTAAGGGGGCCGGCCTCTCCTGTAATTGGTCGGTGCCCCGGGGGCCTGCCCCGCATGCGCAGTGGCCCATGGGAAACGTGGAGAAGGGCGGAGGGACACCCTTGCACGAGCGCTGGCCTGGGGATGAGCCCCAAGAACCGGCGCCCAGCAGCTCCTTTCTGCGCCACCCCGTGCTCCGGCCTAGCTCGCCCCCTGGTAAGTGGACACCCGGGGACGGAGGGAGGCAGAGGCGGGAGACTTGCCGAACTTGCGCCGGCCAACCGCAACTCGCCAGGTTGAATCCCCCGGGCGGACTGCACCCGGGAGACAGAGGGGCAGCAGAGGCGGCGATCTGCCGGGCCTGCGCCAGCTGACTGTCCCCGCGCTCGCCCGTCCCCACCCCCGGCCGAATAAAACGGCTTTTAAATGAACCTATAACATGATCCTACATGGTTTTTCAAAGAAGTTCACTTTCCTGTAGGCAAGCTCTTTGAACATCACAAGTACATGACTCGCTAAGGTCTTTTCTCAAAAGAAAGAAAAAAAGAAAGAATCAGGCTTTGTTTGTTTATATGTGCTACAGTAAGAAATTGAATGATGCTTCAGCACCTGTAGTGCAGCATGAGACAACATATATTCGTGACCATCTTCACTGCATTTCTCTGAAATGCTTCCACTGAGCTTTTCATACTGATTTGTAATACAGTAATATCTGGATTAGATTTAACAGTAATTACATGGGTTGAAAAAAGCCTGGAGTTTGGGACTTTGAGAGGGTGGAAAATGTAGCTTTCAGTAGAGGAATGAGCCTTGAGTCATTTAAAGGGAAACCCATTCAGGACAAATTAATAACTTTTTCTTTTAACTCACTGAAAACAGGGCTCAAAAAACCCTGTCTGATATTTTAGTCCAAGAATCTCAAAAATAGCTGAAGCAGGGTTCAAATGCATAACTTAAGCATAGAGCACCATTTTTGATCCACTGGGATATTGAAACATCAGTACAGAGCTACCAGGCACGTCATTGCGAAGACGCATGTCACTCTGGCTGGATGCAAGTATTCCAGAGTGAGCACTGAAACTTAGTAGTCACATTAGCAATCCTTCACCATAATGCTTGAACAGGAGTCACACAGACATTACAACTTATCAGCAGTGGGGACACATAGGCATGAGTAATCTGGAAAAGTTGAAATCTGTGCCTTTAAACTAGCAAGAGTCACCACTGAAAACCAAAACACTAAAGATACAGCACTTACAACACAATTGCCACTGACAGTTGTGGCGGGGTGCTGATCTCTACCTGTTAGAGGAGTTAAACAGTTATCAATTCAGTAATCAGTAAGAAGCAAAACAAATACAAAATGCTGTCATGTGAAGGAGTCATTTGATTGACTTTTAGCATGTGCCAGGTGAAAAACCTGGATCAAATTCTCTCCTTGTATAAAAACGGATTTTTTCCTCACTAACTAAGTGAAAATACATTTACTTACACCCCAAAGGAAGTCAATGCTTCCATCCAATACATATGAAAAAGACACTTTAATTCAAATTCTTTATATTCCAGAAATATTTCCATCACTGATGTGATTCTTCTGGGGGCAGCAGTCAATTTTTTTGTCCACACCTTTTCACAATAATAGCTGTGGAGCCGTTATTACACAAAGTAAACATTTGTGATGATATTTACCAGCTAAATGTAGATATCTATATTTAAACTACTCTCTGTAGGCTTTCTTTATAATCAGGGAGGAAAAAAATAAGAATTTTTAGTTGTTATTTTTCTTATACTAGAGTAGGCATCTAAAATAGGCCAAAAACCCACCACATTAGTTAGAATCGACCATTCTCTTCACCAGTAACACAGGTATTTGGGCAGCTTAGAAGTAACACCAGCACTGCAGATGTCTATAGATAGATGAGATTAATTTGGCCCCAAGAAAAAGAAGATACGCAGATTATGTTAACACTTCTTAACAGCAATTACCCATATTGTGAGGTATTCTCATCTGTGGATTAAGCTTAATGTACCTTTGTCTTCAAGCCCATAACTGACCTTCTATTACAACACTCCTTCTAGTAGGAAGTAATACACCAGTGATGATATACTGATATTTAATGTCACAGTTTACAACAGGAGTTGGATATCATTTCTGTAGTTCCCCTAGTAACATATTTTTCAGCATGATAGTTCATCATGAATGTCTACATTAAATATTAGGAGAACAACATCTGTCTTGTGTTGAAAATTGTAGTAGAGGTGTTTAAATAGGAATAAATAAAAATACACAGGTATGAAAGCACCACAAACAATCACACAGATGAACCATCCTTCTAGGAGGGCTAGAAGAATGATGCATTCATGTCACTTCAATCAGCAGGTTATTAAGATCCCAGCATGTCTCCGTGTTTCTTCTCAGGATATCCAGACTGTGAAGAAAAAATAGTGAGAAAACCCTGAGGGCCCATAGGTGGGACAGGATGCAGAGACTAATTTCTAGTTTATATGGGGAAGAAAAAGGTATCCAAAATCACCAACACAAGCTTAACCCAGGAGAAATGAAGAGAAACTGGCCTGTTTCTGTCATCCTCTGTGTCATAGAATTATAGAATCATTAAGGCTGGAAAAGACCTCTAAGATCATTGAGTCCAACCATTAATCCAGCACTGCCAAGACCACCACTAAACCACATCTCTAAGCACCACATCTACACATTTTCTGAACACTTCCAGAGACAGTAACTCCAGAACTGGGCAGCCTGTTCCAATGCCTGATATCTCTTTCAGTGAAGAAATTTTTCATATCAAATCTAAGCCTCCCCTGTCACAACTTGATGTCATTTTTGCTTGTCCTATTGCTTGCTACCTAGGAGAAGAGAGTGACAGTGACACCATAGGGAAACTCAAGTCTGCCTGTCTGCACATCAGCATCTTAGTGCTACATGGGAAGACAGACTATTTGAAAATACACATTTTGGTGTACATGCTTGTGGAAATGTGTGGAATTAATGAACGAAATTGGCTCTGTTTTAAAATATCTATCTCCCGTCTCTAAGGTGTCCCACTGAGATCTCCTATGCTGTAGCTACAATACTGTGGCATTGCTTCTGACAAAAAGTACTTCTCCATCTCTGTCAAAAAACAGCTCATCAGCCTAGATGCATTATTTTCTTTTATGTCAGTAAATATCCAAGGGTAGCAATTATTTGACACTACTGTACCACTCATGAATGCTATATTAGACTTTTGGAGGCATAGATAAGAAATTATTCCAGTCCTGTTTGCCTTCCAATTTCAGACTAGCTGCTGACTAAATTCACAATTACATTATTTCACTTGAGTGACACTGAAGATAAAAATGGACAATGATAAACCCTATCCTAGAAAGCACTGAATAATGGGAGATAGGGCAGTTTACAACTGATTATGTTGCACAGCTTTGTGAATGAACAGGTTGAAATCTGGCACTTACTATAAGAAAGAAAAATTAATGCTTGAGTATATTATTCATTCAAAAGAAAAAGAGCCAAGCTCTTTCCTGGCATAAACTGCCAAAGCTCTATTGATTTCAAACAAAAGCTTATTGGCATCAGATGAACATCCAAGCCATATTTTATAACATTTTCAATTTTGATTAATTATTATTGCAGTCCTAAACAAGATTTGTCATTCCTCAATTATTTTCTGCACTATACATTAAAAGAAAACAAAAAGCCCTGGTGATGAATATACTAATAAATATTCTTTAGTCATACAACAATTAATAATTCTTTTCATAATTTAAAGAACGTTAGACTTGATGTTTGCAGTCGACTTATCTTGAAAAATGAGCAACATCTCTTACATTTATTCAGGTGTACTCAACAACGTTGTCTGCATTCAATTTTCTGTTTTCTTTTCATCAGTGCATTAGGTTGTCAGGAAAATGGTTCCTGAATAGAAAGCCCCAAACGGACACTCTAAATGTCTGGACAGAAATGGATATGGTTTTCTATGTAACTGGGGTAGAGGTGGCTGTATGAGCCATCTTAAAAATTCTTATCTTCTCTGTTCAGAAGTATTACTCATGCAGCAATCTGGGTCTCCATTCTTCTGCTGTTAATTTACATACCATAGCAATTGTTCCTTAGAAATGAAACCCACCACATTATTCTGAACACTGTGCTCTCATATGATACATACCAGTATTTTTTCTTGATCTTTTACATTCCCTTTCCTTCTGTATTAATATAGTAGTAACATACTGGATGTTTGAGAAAGTCGTCTGTAGGCCGTTAGTCTACAGATGTGTGAGATGAAAAAAGGAAGGGACAGAGAAAAAAACAGGAAGTAAAAGAAAACTGAGAGGGAGAAGGGGGCAAGGGAACGAAGAAGGAAGGAAAATGGGCAGCTACCTCATGGCTAAAGGAATCAATACATATGATTGTACTGAGAAATGTTGAGTGAATTGTAGGTCAAAGCACAAGTTAAGAGGTGTTTACTATGGATGTCCTCTATTGAAGCAATTGTGCATAACAAGCATGTTTAAATCTAAGGTGTTTTTTTTTTTTCTCTGATAAGTCTGCTTTATCTGTGTTTATTTAACAGTTGTTTTTTTTTCCCAGTGGCTTTACATTGAATACACCAACATCCTTTATCTCATTCAACCATAATGTAATATACTTGACCCTCTCCTCCTCCATTTATAGTACATTTAGAATAATGTAATATGAGTGTGTTGTGTGCTGTCCAGTGTCATTATTTCTTTTGAATTCATATGCCAAGCAGTCTTGGACTAAATTAACACTTCGATCTTCTGAAAAGAGATTTTCTATATCTATTAAAAAACCCACCAAACCTGTACTTTTTGTAGTTCAAACATAAGGTTCTGGGAGTAGGCAATCCAAACCTTTACAGAAGGGTGCTACAGAATTTGATACAGGATTATAAAATGCTATAGGATTTTAAAGCAGACTGGAAGATTCTTTATGAGGGAGTCTATACCCTGTTATATTTTATGGCCCTGACCCCTTTACAGTAATAAATCATGATTGATTCAAACAGTCATATAAGAGGGTATTTGCTTCAGCAAGCTACTTATAAAATGAACTGTGTCTTCAAAATCAGACTCTATGGTCAATCATAAACATCTATAGATGTTTCTAAATTTGGTTCTGCCAATATCTTCAAGATATTCCATAGTGTAAAATACTCCACAGTGTACATTACAGGAGTAATTGGTTGTTCCCAACTCTTAAAGAAATGAAAATCCATTCTTCCTTGAGATTGTTCAAACCTAATACAATAACAATTACGGAAAGAAGATCAGTAAACACTAATTTACTCCTGCATACCTTCTCATACTTAACCATGTAGTCATTCTATTTTATAGGATCATTGAGAAATCCAGGTTGGAAGGAACCTCAAGAGGTCTCTAGTCCAAACTTCCATCCAAAGCAGGGCCAGCTCTGAGGTCATACCAGGTTGTGTCGGGTTTTATTCAGCCTGGTATCCAGTTGGAAACCTCCAGACACAGAGGCTGCTCAACCTCTCTATGCATCCTGTAAATCTCTCACTTCCCTGTACTCCCACTGTCCCTCGTCCTCCAACCATGGATCATTTCCTTATCTAAGGCTTTTCTTTTGGTTTGTGTGTTGCCATAGCCATGTCTTAATCCCTAAATTGGATTTATATTGGTGCACTTCAATGCCTGTAGAAAGTCCTAGTGATACTAATGAGATTATTCCCAAGTGCAAAGTCATCCATATCTGGGGCAGGACTGTAGACTCTGCAGACCTCCACTGTAAGCAAAGGAGAACAAATACCAAGTTAGAAAAAAAAAAAATTCTGAGAATTTCAACCTGCCATTTAAATAGACGCAATTTTTGTGGACCTCACTTGCTGAGCAAAACCAAATCAACTAAACCAACCAACAAACCAAAACAAACACTAAACTACCCTTCATTAGATATATATAATTTAACAAAGTGAGGTATGTAAAAGAAACTGGAACAGTAGACAAATTTAAAACAGTCTAAGTCAAATCCCGAGAAGCTTTATATGATGCAATAATGATCTACTTAGAATTATAAAAAAATGTACTCAGTATCCTAGCTTATCCCACACATTTAAAGGCAGAAGTAGGCAACTAAATTAATGTAAGATTTGAGACTAACATAAAAATTAGCGAAAACAGGAGTCTGATATATACTGTCAGATAAAAGGAGCCTGAAGGGAGATGGTAACACAGTTTAAATACACTGAAGGAAGAAATATCAAGGAATGAAGAGGATTATTCTTGCTATACTGATCACCTTGGAGCTCAGTTCAGCACAGTGCTCTTCATTGCCCAGCAATGACAGTTGGTGCCCACCCAGGTTTTATCTGTAAAAGGTAACTCATGAGAACCAACCTATTTCAGAGAAGGCTGCTTTAAAAGCAGGAAGATTGTACAGCACCTCCATGGGAAGACTTGCCCACAGCACACTACCTGCTAAGCTGCACTGGTCTTGGCAAGTAGCAGGGACCATCAGTAGTGGATCAGCAGACCGAAGCCCTGACATCGAAGGCTTTCACATGATCACCATATGATGCCTACATCACACAATTTCAGGAGGTTTCTTTCAGATTACATCTAGTAATCTGTGCAGTCCTGTCTTCTGCATAATCACAACCAACTAAAATGGACCAGGTGTGCTCCCAGAGTACCTCTTCCATCCTGGTTTCATCTGAGTTGCTTCTATTTTAGGTGCTCCAAGCCCACTTTGAACTAAAGCAGAGAAAAAGTGAATGGTGGAGTTCACTTCAAAAATGCATTCTTGATCCAAATTAAAATGCTAATAGAGATTAATCCAATTGCTCAGAGTTTCCAGGCAATTGTTTTCTTAGCCCTCTTCAGCTGGGTCAGAAAAATATGGGCTTTGTTCCCAGCATGAAACATTTTTGTCTCTGCATTTTTACTTTTGCATTCCTCACCCTCATGCTTCCAGTTTTTG
>VYZS01083612.1:25556-39709 GCA_013400695.1 Neodrepanis coruscans | reverse complement strand
GGAGCATCATTTAGATCTATGATTTCAAAGCTTCCTACTTTGTAAAACCCTGATACATTTATTTTTTCATTGGAAATGTCAGTCCCTGTATATCACATTTAAACAATATGCCTGCCTTTTTCTGATATATTCTCCAAGACCCAAGGTCTCCAGGACCCAAAGGAAGTAGCCCAAAGCTCTCCAGAGATTGAGAAGCCCCCAAGAGGGGGCTTTAGATTACTCACAGAACAAAGGAAAGAGGCAATAACCAGCCTACAACAGTACCATGGTACTTAATGGTGCATGTCCTACTTCTGGAGAGGCAACAATGTCTCTTCAGATGCTCTACTACTTTGTTCCATCACGTCTCCCTTACAGTTCATGACGAAATCAGAGTACTCGTACAACGAAAAGAAAATTCCACATATGTTACAATTAGATTAAAAATGCCCTTTTCAAAGCTCAGCATCACAGATCATATTTGATTTTAAAGATATTTTATTAGTTATGATAATAGTTATGATGACTCTGTGTAGGCCAGAATCCGTTGCAATAATATAGAAGATGACAGCATAACCAAAAATTTAAAGAAAATGATGGCAGGCATTGTCTTCGTTATTCTTTTATATAGTAATATCTTCTGCAGGATAAATCAAGTAGATTTTACAAGCTGTGTGTTACAGCACAGATTCATTTTTCATAGCTTTCATGCACATTCTTCTGCATTAAGCAAACAACTGCCAAATAAAGGGTAAACTGTGCTTCTGGAGTCAAGCCATCCCTTGAGCAGTTCTGCATGAATCATACTGCGCTTATTGGTAGCCTAGAAAAACAAGCAGTAGCCCTGACTAATGACAACAAACACATATAAAACAGCTATGCCTCATTGCTTCTGGAAAAGAGGACAGAGGTAGTGTAACTGCATTCCTGCTTGTTCTGATGTTACATATTTCCGTCACTGCCAGACAGGACAGACATCCTTTCCCAAATTATTTCTTAAGAAGGAGCGCCTGACCAAGAGCAAGTAAATTAGGTATGACACAGGTTACCTGGATTTAACTCCTTGCCTTGATAAAGTCTTCCCACATGACTCAGACACTGTTCCCAGGCATTATGTATGAAAATAATTGCTTACTTCAGTGTGTATTAAGAAAACGTTCATTGAATATTACTAGAGACTATGGCAAGAAGAGTTAGACAGTCCAAGATCTTTCACATGTGGGATGAGTCTAATTGTTTTGAAAGCTGTTATATACAAGCACAATAACACAATATAAAAAAGATCCTGATTTATTTTTGTAACTACCTTCCCAGGAATACATGGAAAAATTATACCCAAATAATATTTCATACTATTTTTCTTTAGAGCCCAAGGAATCACTCAGATCTTGAAAGACTAGTTCCAGCATTCGTTTCTTAAATCAAGACTGAACACAGAAGCCTTAGAGCAGCAGCACCACCTGTTGGTAAATTCATCATCGAATTATCTAAAAAGCAAACTGAAAATTATCAAAGCAGACCATGAAATCAAATGCAAGATACAACCTCCAAACTATATCCCCAATTGTATCATCTTACTGCCAAGAGACAAGTGAAACTAGGACCCACATCAAGGGGCACCATAATATCAGTGCCACAGAACTATTCTTCTACACACAAACTGTTCTTTTACTATAGGCAATGTTTTCTTGAGGCAGAATTTCTCGGTTTTTACCCTCAATAATTTTGCAGCTGCAAAGGATGTCTAACTTGTGCAGAAGCTTCAGATTAAAATCAGGGTGGTTCTTCAAAATGAGTGTACACAGGAAAGAACGATCCTGGAAGAGGCAAAGCCACCATAAGTGGCAACAGCTTATCAAGCTGTCAGCAATGTCAGTTCTGGCTGCGAAAACTGAAAGAGCAACAAATGTAAGGTTAACAAGTGATTATTACTTCAGGAAGGACGGCATTCACATAACTGTGAAAACAGGGAAATCTCACAGTTCTTACTGATAGGATTGTTTTTCCAGTGTGGAATAGTAACACAAATTACTAGAAGATTAAGTAAGGAAAATACACATCTCATCACCTTGACGTAGGCTATAGCATGCAGATAAATATTTTGCTTGCTGCTATAGTTTTCTATAGGAATGTTAAGCAGGGATTATGACACACTGCAACAAAGGCAAATGACATGGAAAGGAAACTGCCATCAACTGTAGAGATCTGAGGAACAATTTGACAAAAAAAATCTCAATCCAGACAATTTCAAGAAATAAAATTAAGACAATCTATTGCCAATCTAGTATCATGTAATATCACATTTTTTACATTGAGTGTGTTGGCCTTTCTAGACCAATAACAGAACTGCTGGCAGGTACTGTTGTGCTCAAACTATGCCCTGTAGTTTACACTGCCCATTGCTCAGACCACTATATGCCCATTGCTCCACCACTACAGCAGGGCACTGTTCCTGTTGAGGGCTTGATCAGTGGTGTTGAAACCATTTAAAGGCAGACCTGGAAATCATATCACTTGTTGTCCAGCTGAGCATCCAACCAGAAGAGCCGTTCCAAAGCCTATGTAGCCTGCTACTGCCAGCATAAGTTCAGTATGCAGTGTACTTACACCCACCAGGACCTGTTCTACAACCACAAAAGTCTGAAGACAAGGATAGCCAGCTTCTCCTGCAGAAAAAATACTGAATTTTTTTTTCTTTTTAGGCCTCTAATAACTAATTGCCTGCTCACATACTTTGGAAAATAACTCATTATTTTTATTGGATTTAGGCTTAAACATCTGGTCACATAACTATTTGCATCCTGCTTTGGAGAATTCTGAGACCAGCCTAGCAGCTGAAATTACAAGCACCCTGGTTTTGCTGGACCTACTACTAATTACTCATGCCTGACAATGTGTCCAGTGTCAGCAGTTTTGGTGCCTACCTTTCTCCTACTGGCTGCATATGATCAATTGCATAGTTTTCCTCCTTTTTAAAATTTCTCACCGACTGACACATCCATTGACAGCTTAATAGACACAGGCTGTGGATCTCACTTCCATCAATGCAACAGAATAAAGCAGTGTGGAGAACAAGTGCCAGTTGGGTCTCCTCATTCCTCACATGGTCTCTCAAAGGGGTCAACATAGGACACTAGAAATGTAGTCTTTTCCACTTTTTACAAAAAAAGGTTTTCACTTCAGTTCTAGGAAAGTGACACTCCAGAAAGTTTGTGCAATCCAGTCTCCTTGCAAGAATTACTGTGGTCGCTGCTCTCCCGATGCAAGTATTACCCGCAAATAACTGCATTGCCATTTTCTTCTTTGCCCTCTTCCCCTTCTGCTACAATCACATTAATAAGTCAGTAAGAGCAGGAAATAGAGACCAAGTTGTTTCAGACGACTAACAGAGTTCAGATAACCCAATTAATTTGGTGTCCAACATAAGGCACCTTAAGAGAACCTCAATTTTTCAGCAAATAGTCATTCACTATTATATGTAGATTAAATAACATTCAATAATCTCAAAGGAGATGTCAAATACCAATTTAAAGTAAATGGAAACATCTTTAGGTTTCATTAGGACTTCTCAGACTTGGAGATAAAGAAATCATATATTATTTCCAAAAGATTAACTTGTGCCTATCTAGAAATTACACTTTTGTACTCTGCACTTTTGAAATTGCTGTCACTGTGCACTTCAGAACTGTGCTGAACTGAATTCCATATCTGCAGAGCATTTTTGAATAATGTCCTTTTTCCACCATTTTGCAACAAAACAGAAGGATAACATATTTTTTAACAGTACTGACAAAATATCAGAGCACTCTACTAAAAACATCTTTTCCTTCATCAGCTCTCTGATTTCATATCATTGTTTTGGTTCCCCAAAATAAACATTTTGCCTCCTTATTTTGAGATTAAACAGTTAAATACAGATAGAGAACTGGTAAGCATTATGGCAGTGATCTCTAAATACAATCTTGGGATATTTATTATTTATTACACAAACATTTGTATTTTTATTGAATAAGTTCATTTTTTGTTAACTCTCTCCTAGCTTTTGCCTCAACAGAAAACAGAGCTGTTGTCAAAACTCTGAAGTCTTTCAAATGCCCAAGTGTGGTAAAGAAATCTACAATGTTACCTCTGTCATCCTTGCAATACCTACATTTTTGCCTAAAAGAAACCTTTCCTGTGAATCTGCTTTCCCTGCATATGTGCAAAACAGATGTCTGGAGTTTGTGAATATCTCAATAACCCGGCATGTTTTTCATATAGTACATACATATTAGGCTTTTGCCATGGTTTGTATATCTGTATTCTAATATCTGTATTATACACCTTTAGGGATACTGAAATCTATATCTATTCGTAACTTCTATTTCCTGCCATTTCTAAAACAGCTCATTCAGTATCTTCATCACTGTGATTGTTGTAGCTCCACTAGAAATTCCATACATTATGCCCTGTACACACTGCCCCAAACTATTTTATATTTCTACTGTAAAGAATAGAAAATGGGGAGAGGAGCACATAAGAAATAAAAGTCTGCTGTAATCTCAGGTAAATGTATTTCTCTCTCAGGACTTCAGCAAGAGGGGATGGAAAACTGCAGTCACTGTAAAAAGCTAATTTTAAAAAGACTGTCAGGTGCAAAATTTTAAGAGTGGTAGATCTTGCCCTGGGCCTCTTCCTTTTTTTTTTTTTTTTTCGTTTCTTGTATAGCTCCAGCAGCTCCAGTCTTCTTCTAAGCTGGGTAGCAAGACTGATTCTCACTTGAACTGCTGTTTCAGTTTATTGGTAGCTAGATCAAGCACAGAATTCTTTATTTTTCTAGCTTATTTTCTGGTGGTAACTCTTCCTAATGTCTCTCTAAAACCCTGCTCCCTTTATTTTCAAACTATCAGCTAAGTTACCAAAAAAAAATAAAAATCAAAACAAAAATCACATTCATATTCATAGTTACCATAGAAACTATCTCTAAGATACAGAACAATTTCTTAAAGAAGTCTGCAAAAGACTACTGAATATCATTAGAGCTGTAACATAATGGTTAAGAAAACATGAGGGGCAGGCTGTGCTTCAGAGCCTGAACTTGTTCACAAGTTTCTTTAAGTGATTAAGAGTGTCTCTGCTAAAATAGAAATGGGTATGTGCACAGAGGGTCACACAAGTATCACAATTTGAGGTATTACTTATTATAAATAATAAAACAAGAGTAATAAAACTTAACCCTTCTCATCTTCAAGTTGTTACACTTGCTAAAATTCTGACTGGGATGCTGCATTAGTCCCAGCCGAAGGATATCACTCTCTGCATTTGTGTTCATATCTGTGAAAGAATGACAGAGTTCCTCTGGATGGAAATGATGTGTTATCTGGGCTTATCATGGTACTGACATCTTCCAGTCTTACAATACTATGAGGGAAATAAATCTGTTGTCATTTCAGCCCATAAATGGCTCCCTTTGGCATTAAAAAGTCTGTTAAAAACATAATTACAATTGCAAAAAGAAACAGAGACAAAACTGAAGTAACAGATCCCACATGCATTCCCAATGCATGACATCTCAGGCATAAGTGCAGACACTTTTCTACTCAAAGATGCTGCCAAATGAAAAAAACGTCAATGTTATTTGTTCCTGCTACTAAAAAAAAAATATGTTTTCTGAACTGCACTTCCAAATCACTTTATATTGAGAATGCTTTCTGGAACACAATTCAGAGCTGTTAGAGGAGAATTCTGCTACCACCTTCTGGCTGACAGAAATTCTTAGCACTTATTCAACCAGCATATTCATTTCATGAAAGGAAATGAAATTTCAACTTTTCATTTCTGACATGGGCCAATAGTTTTGGGCCTGGGCAAGCACCTTGGCCCCATCTTCCCCTTGGGCACACCTGAAATTCCAAAGTCCAGTTCCTGCTTCGAAATGTCCAGGTCCCAAAAGCTCATTTCATTTTCTCTCATGACACAAGTTCAAAATATATTTGGTGTTTTTCAGTCTACACTCTTCATACATTACTGTTCCATTTTTTTAATACATACGTAGGAATTACACACAAAAAGTTACATCTTCATTTTGCAAACATTTCTAATATAAAGAAAAAAATTGTAACGGTTAAATGTTTAATTTTTTAAGGATTTGAAAATAATTGTTTTGTAATTAAGAAGATTTAAATTTATCATAATCAAAACTACACTTCTTGACATAAAACTGAGTTTTTTCTACTTCTTATCCCTTCCCAAAAAAACACTGTAGTTCAATGCAATTTATTCATCATCAATGAACAGAGATATCCACTGTTTACATCACTATAACAGTACTTCACAAAAGATGCAGTCTTGTAAATCCTTTTACACATGTGTCTCCCATTGCTCATGTGATTTAGTTCCAGTAACTTCACAGCATCAGAAACAAAGATGACCAGCATGTTGGATAACAGCTTTTACTTGAATACACTTGCTTGCAGTAAACTGAATGAAAAAAAAGAGCATAATCTGTTCATAGCCTTGTTAACTCTGTTATGACCTTTTCTACAATTGGCATAATTTATTCTCAAAACTTCTGTAGTTACCTAAAAAAGTCAGCATTTTTTCTTTTGCTCTTAAGCAAATAGCCAGATGTCAGCTCCAGAAAAGCCTGAAGCTGTTAGATTCAAGTTTCAGAAACATTACAATAAACAAATGCATACTTACACATTTCAAATATCATTATTTTAAAAACAACATTCGATGTGTAGAATTGTTCAAGACAGCACCTTGAACGTGTTTGGCAATACTGACCAAGAGAAAGTAATCAGATGAGCGAAGTGTAGAGGAGCAAAGTAAAGGTCATTATTATTTTCCAGAACTAAGACTAGGTCACTTCTAATGTAAGCCCTTCCTGTTGCTGAAACAGGTGATGAGAACTCCCCTTCACTATGCACAAAAACAAATCTAATTGTGTTTGTCACCTCTAAGAAAAAAACAAGAAAAACAGACAAAAATATAGAGACATAAGCTCAAACACTTTACGAAAACATCCAGCAAGCTGAAATGAGCACGTTACCATACTGCAACTTTTAAGTATCTGATGTATATTTATAGACTCATAGAACCATTTAGGTTAGAAGGAACCTTAAAAATCACCTCATTCTAACCCCTGCCATGGGCAGGGATGTCACCCACTAAACCAGGTTGCTCAAAGCCCCATCCAACCTGGCTTTGAACACTTCCAGGGATGGGGCATCCACTCTTTATCTAAGCAACCTATTCCAATGCCTAAGCATCCTCACAGTATAGGATTTCTTCCTAATACCTATTCTAAATCTGCCCTTTTTCAGTTCATAGCCATTATTCCTTGTCCTATTGCTACATGTCCTTGTGAAAAATATTTCTCCAGCTCTCTTGTAGACCCTTTACATACTGTAAGGCTGCTCTAATGTCTCCCCAGAACCTTCTCTTCTCAAGGCTGAACAACCCCATCTCTCCCAGTCTGTCTTCATAGAAGAAATGCTCCAGCCCTCCAGTCATCTTCATGGCCTCCTCTGGAGGTCCATGCCTTTCTTGTGCTGGGGGCCCCAGACTTTGGGCAGCCCTCCAGTAGTGCTCCTGGTGGATTCTCACAAGAGCAGAGCAGAGGGGGAGAATCCCTTCCCTCGACCAGCTGGCCATACTGCTTTTTATGCAGACCAGGACGTGATTGGCTTGCTGGGCTGCAAGTGCACATTGCTGAGTCCTGTTGAGCTTCTCATCTGCCAATACCCCCAAGTTCTTTTCCTAGAACTGTTCTCAATCAACTTTCCATCCAGTCTGTACTTGTGCTTGGGATTGGCCTGATCCACGTGCAGGACCTTGCACTTGGCCCTGTTGAACTTCATGAGGTTTACAAAGTTTCACCTTTCAAGACGTTCAAAGTTCTTCTGGATGGCACATTTAGTTTTTGTTCTTCTCCCATGAGTATTCCTGTAATCACCAACTTTGTTTTTCAAATTGCTCTGTGTCACAGCATTAGTGTATTGTTTATAGCTACATGAATTTTCTGAGTACTGAGTATTTTCTGTCATTTAGGGAGTTGTTTAAATATTTTAAATTTCATCATAGCATTTAACTATTCACAGATTGTGTTGTATTTCAATCTCTTTTCAGCTGCAGGAAGGATTAAAAAGGTCTTTGTAATACACACATCACTGCAAGTTATGACAAAGCAGCACTCTACAAAATGGCTGAACAGATTACATCAAAGAGGTTTTACTTTCTGCAGCTGGGTCAAAGACAAAAAAAATTAAATGAGGAAGCATCAATGTATTGTTTGTATTTAACCCATAACCTATTGAACTCAGTAACAAAATTTCCAGTCTCCTTAGCAGGATCTGAAAGCAGAGTTCTGAAAAGTGCTTTAAAAAATTATGGGGTTTAGATATTGTAGGTACCTAGGTTACTTTGAAAACTGCATTTGAAAATTCTGCCTTAAATGAATTCCAACAATTACACAGCAAGCCTATGCTAAAGCCTAATATTAAAGGAGGTGGTGAGACTTAATGAAGCATCTACTCAAATTCAGGCTGTGCTTAAGCAGTAAGCACTCAGGTGGATTACTCAAGCAGGTGCTGTTTAATCTCTCTCCTGGGAAAATTCAGCATTAAAGAAAAAATGCTAGCAACAGCAATCACAGAAGGAGGAGAAGAGTGTTCTCTCCCAAGAAGCCAGTTGTTCTGCTTCTTGTGACATTTTAAGATGTTCTGCCCATCAAATCCGAGCTTCTTGCAAATTCCACAGGCTTTCAACTCTTAGCCTTACAGGGATTTACATTTGTATTTTAAACCTCTGCTAAGCTTCCTAAAGAAAGGATGTTTAATTATTTCACATCTTTGTATTTCCAGACCTGAAACAGACTATCTGCCTTGACTCTCAATGAGTCCTCAGAATCCATTTAAATTTCAAGGACTCCCTGTCTGTCCCAAGGAAGTTGAGTGAGCACAAAATGCCCTTTGCCTCTGATGAGAAGCCAAAATATTCTGGTGCAACAGCTGTCACCCACCCACACAACAGGTCCAGCCTGGAGCTTGAGTCTTGAAGGTCTTCTCCTCCCCTCCAGCAAATTTACTGAGACCTGGTTTAGTTTGGAGCTTTTTTGCAATCTTACATTTAGCACTTCTGCATGAACAATATCCTGGTTTACAGACAGCAGAGGATATAAATCCCTCTGGCTACCAGCCAGAAAACACATACATTATGTCAGGACACATGCATACATAAAGTCATCCTGAGAAGCAGTACATTTTCCTGTGTTATGTCTGTTCATTTTAGAACACTGAAATTTTTTAAGCATGAAATTTCCGATGTGAGAAAAATAGAGCACGTGTAAATATGAAAAAAAAAGGCGTATGCTCAAAAATCTCTTACTATTTCTTAGGTAAGATGTCTTAGAGCACTTAATACAAGATCCAGTTGTTAAAGGCACCATAAAAGCTGGTCTAACACTCTGGAAGACTTTGCAACTGAAAATAAAGGACAAAACACATGAAAAATTATCTAAGTTCTTTTTTTTTTTTTTTTAAGTTCTAGGGATCCAAAATCCAGTGATCAACCATTAGACAGTTATTCCTTACCACTGAATCTCAAATGAGACGTTTCTACACAAAATATACAGGAATAAATTAGACTTAAGTCGATTACACCCACAAGATGATTATCTAAATTTTACTTGAACAAGGTTTTTTTTCACATTTCCAAGGCTGGGCTGAAAATCTCTTACGCCTTCCTATCAAGCACACTACCTATCTTTTTGAAATTATGCAGATTTCTGTGAAATAACTATTATGCACTCTCAATTTGTAGGTTTTTTTGCCTAAATGCGATTTCAAAAGCGTGGATTACAATTACTATTTGCTTATATACTGTTCTATGAAACAAAAAACTCAACTCTATTTAACATCACACACAAAAATGACTGATACAGCTCAGTAACTTCCAGAGATCTGATTGTGTGTTAAATTAAAACAGAGTTTTCACATTACTTTTAAATTTTCCTTAATGCAATATGCTGCAGAATTCTGAAATATGAAGCGAAAATATTCTTGATGGATTTGTGTCTGGAAGATCTAAATGCATGTCTCCCTATCAGTGGGGTAGTAATGAGGTGTGGAAAAGCACCAAGTGATACTTTTCGGGAACTACGTGGATTTTATCTTAGTTCCCACGAGTTTTCTCTGAAAATGTACTGCGTCTCAGGATGACTTTATGTATGCATGTGTCCGGACGTAATGGATGTGACATAACTGATACCTACACTGATCAGGGCTAACGTTCAGGGAACTACAGCACAAAATAGTATTTTTCATAGCAGATTCTGACGTTGGTATCTGTGCTTCTGTGCAAACGAGACAATCGTTACACCCACAAACGTATTTATTTTAAAGCAAATTCACACGCACCATAAGCATTTAGTAAGTAAGCACTCGCCGTTTCCTAATTATTGTCTTTTTATGCAGCCCGCTTTTTCTTCTGAAGTGACTTAGAAAACCTATATTCTCAAAAAAATAAAAATTAAAAAATAATAAAAAAAAAAAAAAAGCCAAAGCCTCTCCCGAGGGTGAGCATTCCCATCCCAAGCCTGGTGGCAGGCTGGGACGCTCGGCGGCTCCGGCGACAGCGCCTGCGCAGCCCGGGCCACCTGCCCGCTCTTCCCTTCCCCCGAAGCTTCGTGAAGATTCCGGAANGCGGGGCAGCGGCAGCCGCGTGGCCCCGCCGCCTCCCCCGGGCGCTGCTGCCGCCTCGGCGGCCGAGGCTCTGTTTGTCGCTGTCATACGGTCTAAAAGGAAAAGCCGGAGGCCGTGAGCAGCAGAGATGTTTTCTGCCGAGGGCCTCCGTGGGTGTTGCATACATCGCAGTTACGAGCGGCTTTTTTTTTTTCTTTGGTTCTAATTTGTGCACTTCCGGCAGGTAATTAAATGTACCTTAATAACACGTGTGCGTGCTTTGCTAGGTGTCTTGAGCGCTTTGGGTGCTTTGGATACTGGGAATCTGGTACCTGGTGAAACATCTTTAAAGCTCTGTCGTTTGGCGTTTCATAAATCCACACAGGCTGCAGAAGGGTGACCTGGGTTTTCAGAAGGCCTGGTTTGTAAAGTGGCTCTGTTGGCTGAATTTCTAGAATGCCCTCTTTGCGCTGGTTTGATTTTTAGTGAGCCACAGGGTTAGAAGGAGACTAATGTGTCCTAGACTGTGCGTTTTCTGTGATTCAAAACGGTGGCAATAAAGTGTATTTTTCCGAGCAAAGTATTTCCAAAGACAGGGTAGGGGCAGCATATCGAGTAGGACTTGATAATGTTAGTAACAGCAAAAACAGGCACAGTTGTGGAGTGCTTCCATTTAGCGACCTCTTCTGCCACCATCCCCTGTACCTCTTTGCCCCAAAAGAAAGCAGCTTAGGGGTGTTTAAAATCAAAAACTGAGTGAGGCTTGGTGACCTGTACTTATAAAAACAACAGTTCTTCATGATGTGTTCTATGTTTGTGACTGAGTTCTAGTAAACTCAGTCATGCTAACTGTATGGTGCTTAGATTGGGGAAAATAGTTTTTGAGATGGTATTTGTTTTGGTAAGTGACTGCAGCACTTAATGAGATAACTGTCTGTCCTAGGCTAAGCAGTTCTAAAGGCAGACGTAGTTACAGACCATTTCAGAGAACCAAGCTTTAAGTTTTCTGTAGCAGTAGAGTGATTAGCCCTAAACAGCACCAAGGTCAATAGTATGGTTGCTACTTAGACATCTAAATCTATGCTTTGCTGTGTAAAGCAGTTATGTTCAAATGTTTGGTTTTATTTCAGAACTGTGTTTGGCTTTACCTCTGAAGTTTTGTGGGGTTTAAAGCTAGTACGTGTGTTAAATACCAGGATACAAATTGGTTTAATGAGTTTTGCTTTGACACATTTAGAAAATCTGTATTATTAGGAAGTTTTCTTAAATGAATAGGTAGAAACTTTGAAGCCACTGTGGCTTCTGTTGTCCTGTTTTCTGTGCTTTTTCCCAGCACTATGAGAAATTCAGTGGAATTAGATTCCTAGCTTCAACAAGCGCTTGAAAGCATCAACTTCCTCAAGGTGCTTAATGAAATTAATTAGGTTTAAGGAACTTCATTGCTTTAGGGCTGTACAGCCTCAATTATGGAGCATTGGAGTATTTCTTCAGGATAGCAGGTTGGTTTGCAAGTTGCGTGTAGACATACATCACTTCATCCTCGAGAATTCAACAGTATTTTATAGTAAATACCTCTGAGTTTGGGTGACTCATACAAATTTTTACTTTGACATTTAATAAAAGGACTAACAAATTGCATAAAGGAATAAGCAAGGATGTAGGAGTAAGGTGATTGCAGTGTGTGCACAGTGGAGTTAGTTTGGGTATGAAATCAGCATTAAAAATGCCCCAAACAAGCAACAACAAAAACCTGAAAAGCTGTGGTACTTCTGTGTTTGAAGATTATCTGAAGGGGAAATGGCTTGCTTGGAAACACTTTGCTTTTCCTGAACAGCAATGGAGAGGTAACTTGATTTATTGGGGTGTTCTTCTGTGAAAAATGTAAAATAGCAATAAAAGGCTGGAATCTGAACTCATACGAATCAGAAGCAGAGTATGCTTTTTCTGCTTGGGTGACTATTGAGGTATCCCAATTTTCCGGTTTTCCCCATCTGGTCTGAGATTTTTCTAAGAATGTAAACTCCACTCAGATGAGAGTTGTTAGACCTGGCACAATTGAAAATGAGCTGATGTTTTACTGTTACTGTATTACTGTTGTTACTCCCTGTAGGGTGGAGAACGGCCACACTGCTCAGTGAGTACATCCCACTGCCTCTGTGTGAGGCACTGCAGAGCTCCCTGTCCCAGAATCTTGTGTTGTGTAGCTTGCACAGCCCTCAGGAGACAGCGGCCAAGTGGGTTGTCATTTGCTCCTTCAGAGCAGATGTAAGGGAGCAAGGAAAAAGGACTGGCATTGGCCATATGGACAAACAAGATGCTTGCCTGCCTTTGACTTTTGGGCTGGAGGGATAGGTGCCCTTGGTCTTAAAATGGTTTTGGCCTCTAAAACGGTTGCAGTCGTCAACAGCACCTCTCTTACTGAAACTCATGCTTGTGAGGAATTGGAAATACTTAAGTCTTCTGGTTCAGAAATAGTCTTTGCTACAAACAGAGCTCATTTT
This sequence comes from Neodrepanis coruscans, assembly GCA_013400695.1. Lineage (NCBI taxonomy): Eukaryota > Metazoa > Chordata > Aves > Passeriformes > Philepittidae > Neodrepanis > Neodrepanis coruscans. The sequence continues at coordinate 26,565 of VYZS01083612.1, read as the reverse complement.
TACTCCCAAGACGCTTCTGATGATGTACTTTAATACTTTTGGAAAAGAACAATGCTCTTTATACAAAATAACCGTATTTTTTTTTAACCTGTGAGGTTTTCCAGCGTTAGCTTTTCATCCTGAAGCTGAAGGAATTGGTAGAAGTCTTGTTGGGAGACTAATATCCCAAAACATTTGAGTTTTTGAGTTAAGGTGGGAGCTGGTATCTGTCAAGAGAGTACAGGCTTGGACTTAGGCACTGAATATAAAATAAGATTATATCAAACAAGATTTCTTTAAAATCTACACATTTAAAAGAAAGAGGAAAACAGCATAGTTTGGGTTTTCCTTTTTTTTTGCCTTTTTAATGTCTGTAGACTGATTATTAATAAAGTTATTTATTGCTTTTCTCTTTTGCTTCCTATTATGTGCAATTGTAATAATTTTTTTCACTCTGTTGCTTTATGGAGGCTTTTTATTTCACGTTAATTTTAACTCTTTCTAAGAAAGACAGAAGTATTTTCATGAAAGGATAGCTAGTGCTTCTCATTGCTTTCAGGCCAGTAAAGTACTCTGCATGCAGTAAATGTCAAAGAGAAGTTATATATTCAGAGCAGTTATATTACACCTGAAAGGAATAGGTAAGTAAAAAGGAACAGCTGTGTAATGTTGATAAACATCTATGAATATCAGCACCTCATTAATGAAGGTTGTGTTTCAGTGTAGCATTTGTACAGAATCTATTAATAATTAATAGTATTGATGTGTCAAAATTGTGTACATGGGAGAGTAGCTTCTGGGCTCAAGTTCTTAGGTGACCTAGGGTACTACAAATACTGAAAAAAGGACAAGATAATTACGGATAAAATAATGAACTCAAGGTTTGTGTTGAAAGAGAATTTTTTAAGAGTGGTTCTAGATAGAATGCTCTGGTCACTACTGATGTATTTGATGCTGTAAACTGGTATTTTCGGTCTGTTGAGTGGCCATAAGATCACTTCGCTAGTTCTGAATTAGCCATAAGTACTAG
>VYZS01083611.1:688-22940 GCA_013400695.1 Neodrepanis coruscans | reverse complement strand
TCTCCAAAAGTCTATTTTAAAGCCTAAGTAGACTTTCTCTTTTCTAAGAAGACTTTCACTTTCTCTGGGGATTGGTAGCAAGTATGTTTCACACAAAGTCAGGGGCAGAAATAAGGTTTATTGTCTGAAAAAAGTTAATTTGTAGTGGGCAGATAAAGTTTGATGTTTTCCAGAATTTTCTGCTGAGCACATCTGTTTCCACTGCGATCAGCAATGAATAAACTAGGAGCAATATGTCACAGGGCTTATTTTGACAAGTTAAAAGAAGGAGAATGCGCTTGAACTTTCAATTCAATACTCAGTCCATCTTCCATTGAGTTACTTTTCAAAAATTGTCCATTCCTAACTTTCCAATCTTCCTTCTGTCAGAATGTAGGGACATAACTGTTCTTCCAGTGCCAGTGTGCAGCCTGTCTGTATCTATACTTACAAGCCCCAAAAGAGCTTGACTCCTAGGATCATTTAGGATTCTCTGGCACTGGTGTTTAATNAGGAGTATCAAACAGTAATTTGGGTTAAAAGGAATCTTTGGAATTCACCTGACATTTGCTTTCAATAGGACCAAACTTGAGGACTTTTACTTCACTGGGGCCTGCATCCTATTTTGTGGACTAGATTATAGTAGGCCTCATATAGATCAATTCACTGGCAGTCCTATATATATTTCAGAATATAATTCAGCCAGCTTTTGTGTACTCATTATTTAGACTTGATGTAGAAATATTACAGATAAATTATGTGTCATACTTTGCCAAAAATAACCACAAAGGCAAAATCATCACAAAGACAAGGTAATAGATATCTCTGAAAATAAATACTTAACAAAGATTTTAGGTATCTAAACCACAGACTTACAGCCTCCCTCAAAAACTATCAGTTTTCCTGGGCGCTTACAGGAGAGGCATGATCCATATGAAAACTTATGCACTTTTATAGGTGGTATAGATTANAGAGAGTGAAGAGGATTAAGCCAATGAGTAGCGACTTGAATACTAAACAATGTGAGGAAAGTTATTCTGACAGCAGCCTGCATGGAGCCATTTGGGAAGGCAGTTGCAAAACAGGCATAAAGACGTATGCCATAAGAAGCCTTTGCCCCATGAAACAGCAGTTACTGTGATGAAAGAAAAACAGTAATGTTAAGTACAGTCAGGTAACTGACATTTCCTTCTGTCTTGGATAAACCCAAGCATACAGGGACAGATAAGCTCTGTACTCATTCAAAAGAGACGCTGAAAAATACTGTTTATCCTAGATAGCATTCTGCCACCTGACTGCAGAATTCCTTGACAGTGGTTGAAGATTTCTTTCTTTAAGGTACTTCATCTCCTACTNAAGGAGTATCAAACAGTAATTTGGGTTAAAAGGAATCTTTGGAATTCACCTGACATTTGCTTTCAATAGGACCAAACTTGAGGACTTTTACTTCACTGGGGCCTGCATCCTATTTTGTGGACTAGATTATAGTAGGCCTCATATAGATCAATTCACTGGCAGTCCTATATATATTTCAGAATATAATTCAGCCAGCTTTTGTGTACTCATTATTTAGACTTGATGTAGAAATATTACAGATAAATTATGTGTCATACTTTGCCAAAAATAACCACAAAGGCAAAATCATCACAAAGACAAGGTAATAGATATCTCTGAAAATAAATACTTAACAAAGATTTTAGGTATCTGAACCACAGACTTAGAGCCTCCCTCAAAAACTATCAGTTTTCCTGGGCGCTTACAGGAGAGGCATGATCCATATGAAAACTTATGCACTTTTATAGGTGGTATAGATTACTTTTTTCTTATGAATAAAAATATTAAATAGTAAATAACAGATAGGAAAAGAAGCTCCTTACAATTTAGTTTCTGTATCACAAATATTTCAGAGGTCCCATGGTTGTGTAAGCACGCATTTATCTGTATTTCTGAGCTTTTTGCAAAGTAAAGCTTCTGCAATGATAATACATGTTTTCTGTGTTTGAGTCAGCTTTGTCCTTTGGTCATAAAAATTATTTCCTTGCTGCAGAACTTCATTTGTCAGTGGTCTGTAAAAGTGGGCTAGGTTCCTTGGCACCATATGGGATTCTTTAGTGAGATTCTCTGAATTTTGTTCAACCTGAAAAGACCATTAAGGAGGCCATGAGTCCCAGAGCCCACCTTGTGGCTGAATATGCAAAGAATGATAATGAGTATGAAAGTTCCTTTAGCTCAATGACATTCAAAGTCCTTGCTGTCACAATGCCTGACCACTGGAGTTACTGGAACGGAAAAGACTGTTCTGTCATTTAATCAGTGCTTTCCACACATTGGGATTCAGCCCTAGTCTCTAGTGGCAACTGTGTTAGTATTTCTACAGCTTTAGGGCTGCAATAATTCACTTAACCATAAAAAGGGGTGGGACAGATGAAGAAGATTAAGAAATGCAGTGGTTTGTGGAGGTTTGTTCATTTGCATATGTTTTCATCTCCCCTGTGGATGGGCTGACATTCTGGCATTCATGAATTTCCCCACAGAACAACTCTTGTTTGTCACAGAAAGCCCCAAGATATGTTTCCTGCGCTTGTCATACATACAGATAATATACCACAGAGGACAATAAACAGTATTGATTGTTTCCTATCATATTTGAGTGACCCTTACTACTTTGTAAAAATTTTAAAATCTGTGTTTCTTGGGCAATATCCAGGAGGCTGTTGGACTTGTGGTTCAGCTTCTGAACACATCGTGTCTCCTTCAGAATGAAATTTATACTGGCTGCATCCCAAAGGTGAATATAATGACCTCTTTCACCTTGTCAAAAGGACAGCCTTGTCAAACTCGCAGTAGTCGATATCCTAGAGCGCATCCATTTAGCACAGGAGCACAGCGCAAACGGGACTTTGGAGTGCAGGTACTCAAATGCATAGGTCTGACAAAGACAAATAGCACAGGGATGCACTAACCAAGCAAGGACAAAGGGACGCCTTGCCTCCACTGTGTGAGAAATTGAAGCCCACTTGGATTTCTCCTGCATGCATTTTATGATGTGAGAAGAGGTTTTATTTTTTGAAGTCCCTGATTTTAAAATGTGAGAAGCAGAGGAATACTTCTGCTCAGTCCCACATGTTTTCTTTCACTAATTTCTCATTTTCTTTCCTTTTTTTTTTAAACATCTGGAACTTTAGCTTTTTCATGTAGGTGGATTGGCTGGGGCTCTTAAGTAATACACTTTCCCTATTGATACCCCCAATGATCTCTGATACAGGTACTCATTTAATATCATCTGCTTAAATTATTACAGAATTGCGGTGGCAAGCAGTGGTCATATTCTTTATGTGGACAGTTTTGATTTTTTTACTGACTCTTCTGACTAGATAAGTTATGCTGAAATTTTGTTGTGTAAAAAACTGTAACATTTCACTGGATAAGATTTGCTAAATTTTAAGACTATATTTCAAATAAAAAAGAGAATTTTGGATGATACCTGTGAAATGAAAAGATCAAGAGGTTTTCAATTAATGTGTTTGCAACTTTTTTTTTTAAAGCCATATTAAGTTTGGTATATGATAAATTTATGGTATCCATGACCCAACTGTCCCTTTAACACAGCTCTGCTGCCCAACATTCTTTTTTCAATGTAAAGTTCTGCAATGATCTCAAATCTATTTAGAATTAGGATTTCATATCCCCTTCAGATCATAGTTTTCTGACTGTAATTTTAATTCAAATCACAACAAGCAAACTTAGTGGACTCAGTTAAGTAAATTCTGTATAAAATCACCACCAGTCCCCAGTCCTACAAACACTCAGCATGTAGCTAATAGTAAGTCACATTGATTTCAACAGTACTACTAACAGTGTGCAAAATTAAACACATTTGTAAGCCTTTGCAGGATCAGGGCTTCAGAGAGCTCATAAACTGGTCTTTGATGTCCATTTATAAATCCCCATTATAATTAACAGGAGTTTTAGAGGCACATCAATAGCAAAGTATATGTAGAGCACATTCCTGCTAGCCAAATAGTCTGCAGATGGAGTCCCAAAATATTCATTGACTCCCTGCTGACAAGGAAATTATTTATTATTACTACCTACATGATACAGTACTAACCTTGAAAATTCATTATATTCTAATGAGGCCACAGCCACTTAAACTAACAAACAATCAAAACCTCAAAATCTGTATTAATTTAAGGAAACATTACAGCTACCATAGAATTAGAAATTTTCAGACTCTATTATGTCCCATAATGGAGGAGGTAAAGCTTTCTAGAAAACAGAACAATGCTTACAATAATGAGCTCTATTCCTATTACTACAGTAGAAATTCGGCATCAAACTACACCATGGGACAGAAGGGCACATGGAAAAGGAAGAGCAAGTTTTTCAAACAAAGGGGCATAGGATCAGTAGGTGTTGTAGTGAGAAGACCAATCCTCTTACATTATGCCTCAGTTGAAGAGCAATCAGAAATCTTAGATTTTAAAGAAAAAATATTACTATTACAGTTTTTTTTCCCATGTATTTATGGAATATTCAGAGGTATGTGATGGAAAACAAGTTAATAGTTGTTTTCTCTTTCATTTACGTTATTTACTCTGAGGCCTTGCTTTGTTTCTGAGTTGGGAAAAGAGAAGGACATGGAGAGGTGGGAAATCTTTTGCTTTGTTTTTAAAAGGTAACAGAAATCTAATCTAATGGGGCAGACAGTTGAGAAAATATGCAGGTAAACTGCTTAAAGCACAGAACAACAAATTCACTGTCCTAATTAAAGACTTTGAAAACACAAATATTTATTTACTTACTTACTTACTTACTTACTTACTTACATGAAGTTTAATGCGTAATATTGAGAAAAGACATTTGGGAAGAGGTACTATGTATATCAAAGGCATTATACAAAGACTCCAGTGCAGTGTTTGATTCTTATACTTTGGAAGGGTCAAAGTATAGCGTACAGAATAGATACCTGTCTTAGGTACATAGGAAAATATATTTTTTATAAATCAACTAATAAAAATCTTATTTTACTGTTTCTATGCCTTGATCTTCACAGACTTTTGCAAGTACTTTGTCTTTCATCACATACCAGGCTCTCAACCCAAAAGGATATAAAATATTAATTATTTGGTTGAAAAAATGTTCCCCATATGCCAAAAGATTCTGCTTTGTCTTTACACTGAATCTGGAGCAAGCTGATGTACAATTACAAAAGCAATTTAGTTCTGCATGCTAACGCTGAAAAACTTCAGTATGTTTCAATGAAGTATGACAAATAAATCAGAGAGAATCTGACCTATTCAGGAAATGTCAGGGCTGTGGGGGTTTATACTGTGTTAATTACAAACAAGCAATGAAGTCAAAAGTTCAAGTTTGGAATTAGAGTAAACAAATTTTGAATTTTGTGTCCGAGTCACAAATTCACCAACTGGTATATTCATGATAAAAAAAGTGATGTAGCGGATGCTCTGAGGAAGTAGCATATATGGTTTTTGCTTGCAACATAGTATGAACAACTACATAGGATTCACCATAAACTTTTCTACAAAATGTTCTGGAAATTGGAATAAGAAGTCTATTAGATAGTTCATTAGCTGTAAATATGTGTTTACTTTCTTCCTCTTTTACTATAATTACCACTCCAGGACAAGGTAAATCAACTGGGTTTTGTTGAAAGATCGATATGAACAGATCGTAAATAAAGACCTTCTCAAGGGAAATGTACCCTCATACTCATTGTCCTTCAGAGCAGGAGTTTTAGTCTCTTAAAACCTCTTCATTTCCTTTAATTGAAACATAGAGGGGAATTTAGCCATTTCCTCTTCTCTTCATGTTTTACTCTTATTTTAACAATAGTTATTATGACAGAATGATGTTTATAGATGAGTTTATAGTACCTTGACTTTTGACATGAGAAATTTTGGAATTATTTAACACTTGAATAATTCCATGTCTGGAAGAGCTTTTTCACTATGGCATAAAGAGAATCCTGAGAGTTAAGTAGTAATGGATGTCAGAAGATAAACATATGCTATATTTTAATACACCCTTGAGTTTTTAATTTTTGTTGAGATACTTGTTGAAAAGTCAAACATCTTATACCTGTACTTAAAACAAATTCAAGTAGGTACAATGGGAAAGGAAAAGTATAAATTATCATTGTAAAACATGGCTAGAGTGTCATCTGTCAGATTATCATATCCAGGAAACATGAATTTCAGTGAGGAATATCTAGCAAAATTAGACATCTATCAAAGCAGACAAGAAAAAACAGTCAAGAAGTGTTTAGGAGAATTCTTTTGTTTTCAGACCTGCAGCAGGCATTGACAGTGATACCAGGTTGCTCGGTCCATCTGTCCTTGTCTGGGATTTTCCTTACTAGCAAGGGAAGGCACCTCACTCCATTGACCCTGGCTCCTCCTGGTCATGGAAGCAGAATTAATACATATGTTACGGTTGGAACAACTTTGCTTTATTGTACTCTTCCAGCTGCAGTGGAGCACATAAGACATCCCTGCACATTCCCAAACACATCATTTATGTATATTATTGTCCCTTTTTCCATTTCTTTACCCTCCTCTTCACCACCACTTCTGCACTCTAGCCCTGTCCCAAATAATTACTGATAATTATTTTCTCTATTGAACTAATCTTGCTACATTCATGGCCAAATTATGTATTTCTTATTATGCTGCCTAGGTAATCTCAGCGTTACGTGCTCAACTAATAAAGCTGTCTAGGTGCTGTTCATCCTGTTCTTCTCCAGAGGTCTGCAATGTGATGCAATCCATGATGTTCAGACCTTCCTCACCTCCCCACTAACCACCTCTGAGATCCAGGTGCCCCTGACAGCCCTCACAGTCCTAACCATAACTTTTGGTACCTCATCTGACTGAAGACTGAATACTGACAAGCCTGGTCAGTTTGGCTCCAAAGAAAAACATAACGAGTTTGATTTTCATTAACACCTTTCCTGTTAATGCTCAGTTCCTACTCATTTTTAGTTTCTATTACTACATATTCAAAGCAGTCAGTCCTTAACACCCAGATGCAACACTGCTGTGAGCACACAGTACTGCGGAACTGGTACCATACCCTCAGCAGTCACCATCACCCCAGCATTGGAAGCAGGCTCTGGAGCTCTTCCATGTGGTATACTGATGTGGGCAACATGTTAGGGATCTTTCCCTTTTGGAAACTGTCCAAGATTCTTGACATATCTCAGCCCTGGGCCTCTGGTAGTGGCAGAGTTGCTGTGGGATACTCAAGGTAGTTGCTCTAACAGGTGCCCTGTCCTGCTGTCCAGCTCTTTATTCCCTGCTCAGTGGTTTCTCATTTTCTTAAAGATTGCATGTTTTCAGTGAACAATAATTGTTCCTTGAGCAGGTTTATAACCCTCTGCTTTCAAGATTTTTCCACATCTTAAACACTTAAATATTTTATGCTTTCAAAACTGTAAATCCTAGAAGGAGATGTCATGTAACGAGTTCCAGTTCACACTGCAACTTCTCACAGCAAATTGGTAGCACTCCTGATAAACCACAACTGGGGCCTTGAAGAGTTTACTAAGGCATAGTTAGCTTAAGGCCTGAAGCTTATTTTCTGAAGTATTACAATTATTATTTATTTACTATTCTTATGTCTAAGTTTAAAACAACCTATTCATTAAATCCTGCTTAGTGGAGATCTGTTTTTATGGATGCAATAGATCTTTGCTTTGGCAAGTATAAACTCGCCATGTACTAGGAAAGTCCTTCTAAATGCTAGGCAGTGAAATTAAAAAGCAGTCATCCAGTGGATAGGAAATATAAAAAGAAGACATAACAGTAAGGCAAAAATGTTTTCCTATAAAGCAGAATTTAATATTTTTGTAAGGAAGGACTCTGTGATATGTTTTCAAGAAGTGATCAAGGTTACAAGTCTCAGTGGAGGAATTCACTTCCCATTCCACTGTCCAACAGAAGATTCTGTCTTGGCTTCTAACATCTCAGTGACATCACTGTTCTCTGCCTCTTGTCCAAGCCAGATTTGTCCTCTACTATAAAGTTCAGTCCTGAATTAAAATGATACAAGTGAGTTGGGGACAGGGATCTATTTGGGGTCTGAGTGGTGCCTAAGTTGGGGTTGGGGAGGCTCCGCAGTCAGACACAGGGTTAACATGGGAAGAGTTAATGTAAGCACCGGACAGGAACATCAGATAAGGAGGCAGAGAGAGCGAGACCTAGACATCACAACAGCTTGCTGGAATAACATCTCAAGGTCTCCTCGAGCAGAACATGTTTCCCTGCAGTGGGGCGATGGTTGCAGCAGCTCAGCCCCGCAGTGGGAGGGGTTCTGGTTCCCGGGATGGGGTGGAGAATGGGGAGGGTGTGGAATGGGGAGGCCAATCAGCAGTGAGTGACACCTGCCACTCAGGAGGGTTATATAGACCCAGGTGGATCACGTGTTCGGGGAGCGGGTCTTTGGAATGGGTCTGTAACCTGCTCCCTGCACGCAGAATAAACATACTTTAATCATAACAAGGATTTGTTATAAGTTCGGTTACCGCAAGTCACAAGCACAAAGAGTTTGAAGTGAATTTATCATTCCATCAAAAGTCAATTTAGAAATCAACAGATAAGGTACCTGTTGTCTAGTTAAGGGCAGGCATGAACTGCCGTAATCTTATACAAACACTATATTACAGTTGTGTCCTGGTTTGAACACTAGGCAGCATTACTAAAAGACGAGACACATAATAGAGAAGACAACAACAAAAGAATTTATTGAATCTATGGGACACTATATGCATAAACCAGTAACAAAACAATGACCCGACAATAATAACAGGCAAAAGAAATAACCTCTTTGCTGCTCTGGACCAGCTGCTGGGCTGTGGAGGGGGAGGAAGGAGTGCGGCCACGTGGACAGTGCTGCAGAGGTGATGTGGCAACTTCCACTCTGGAGCTGCTGGAAAATTAAAAGAGAGTGAAAGAAAATCCCAGGGGACCCAAAGGGAAGAGATACCACACTGCTGTCACTGTCATGTGGAGAAGTGTGGTCCTCTGCCAGCACTGCTCGAGCTGTGGTGATGCTGCACTGCTGCCCACACTGAGAGAGAGCTGAGAGAGATCTGACTTCTGTTCCTGCTCCTTTTATAGTGTGTCTGTACTCGTCTTTTCTTGTTCTCCCTTTCCAGTGCGCACACCTCCCCCATGGGTTGGCAGCCTGGCTTGATGTCACATGGCACTGGGTGCTGCCCTCACTCCGGACCTTACCACAGGGCAAACATGGCAGCATTTTCCACCAAAATGCTCAAGGGGAGCACTCACCGCAGAAAGGGGCTGCCACCACCCTCATCTGCTCCACCAGTGCTGCGGGGACCCAGGGGCGCCGGTGCAGGGCTGCCTCCATTGTGAGGGTGTCACCTGTCCCTGCTGACTGCATCACCAAGTCGATGCCTGCTCTGCCTCTGCCACCAGTGCCATGGCAGTGGGGGTTGCCCCACACACACCCCAAGGCACCCAGCTGCAGTGATGACATGGAGTGGGCAGAGAGCCGCAGGAGTGACACCCGCAGCGGCAGCACAGAGTGGGCAGGGAGCCATGGGAGTGGCACCTGCAGAAGCGGCATGGAGCAGAAGGGGAGCCACGGGAGTGGCGGGCCCTGTTCTGCCCCCACCCTCGCTGTGCTATGAGATGCCAGCATGTTTCACTTGTTCCCCTCTCTCAGGAAAAGAAAAAGAGTTTTAAAAGACACACCCCCCCTCTTCCCACTATTCCCCGTTTAACCCATAACAAGCTGACATTCCAATTCAGAGTATTTTCAGTAAAAGTACAGTATCTACAGGCATATGTATACCATCCTATACTTTTCCAATTGCACTTCTTCTATGCATGCATTCATTAGTTTTGAAAGACAACTCTTAAAATAAGATATGACCTCTTACAGATAAAAGTACCTTCACCTTAACTGAAACAGAAATAATTGATCAGGGAACAACACAGGAAACCAAATTTGCAGCTTTTTTCTTCAAAATAGCAATCAAATCCTGTGGGTACTAGCAACTGACTTCTTATTAATTTTGCCTCACAGCTGTTATCGTAAATGTATGACTACATAGATTATAGTTTTCTAGACATTAGCAATCTACAAGTAGTAGTAGAACAATTATGTCAGAATTGCTCTTTAAGGATGAGTGTGAGAAAAGGTGGGCATATTTTCAAGCACTGAATAGAAATGTAAGAGCTGTCTCATTCGTATTTAATACACTATATTACTATTTCTTTGTCCTACATTTAAGAGCTGATCATTTTACTTCTCTGGCAGGAAAAAATATCCTTTTAAATTAGAACACACAATCTTTTCTTTGTTTATAACTGAAGCATAAATAGGTAAGAAAGATTAAGGAGTCAAGAGACGTTCTTATAAAACATTTTTGCTTCTTCTACTAAAAGGAGAAATGAGGTTCTCAGTCTTCAGAGTATAAGACAATGGGAGTGCTACATGCTACTACTGCTCTGAACATGAGATTTAACTTCTGCTGTTGCCTTTGCTTTCAGTATCTCAGACATAATAGTGCTGTTATATTATCTCACCTTTTTGAAGTCATTTTTAATCAAATATTCCTGAGGCATTTGAACTATGAATCCGTTTGTCACTGCTTCTACAGTGAGTTTTCCAAGAAATTTTCATACTGTACTTCCCCTTGTCTTGTCCTCCTCCCCACTCCTCAAATCTTCCCTACCAGATGTCTTGCTAGGGCTACCTCACTGTTACTGAGTTTTAAAATACAACATAGCTTCTTGTTTTTCACATACCAATTAAAAATATAAAAAAGAAAAAACGAAATAAATAAAAAAAGGGATTCTCTTTCTAGTTCCCAGAGAGAAGATTATCTTGTCCCTGCCCTGCTTTTGTAGTCTGTTGTTCGATGTTAAGAGAAATTTGGGAAAAATAGACATAGCACAGGAAATCTTGGCTACACACCCAAAATGACCCTTGGCTTGGTATCCAGCTTTCCATCCTGCTGCAAAACAGCTGCATCCCTGCCTGTATGCTCAGTTTCACTTTGAAAAACAGGAGAGGAACAGCACTAGTAATCAGCACTTTTCTTCTCCCTGCAGATGGATACAGCACCATCAAGATTAAAGGTGTATTAGCCTGATTCGACATATTTTGCATCTTATTCTACCCCAAACTCGTTCAGTGATCAGAAACATTCTGGGCACACCAGGCCATTGCATTATCTACAGACAGAGCTATTAGACTACAGATGTCCTCCGGAAGTGAACTACAGTCTGCAGGTTGTAAGTATTGAAGAAGGAAAGTAGTTCTCCCCAAGTTTAAAGAGATTGTTAACGAAGGCTGTTTCTTTTTTGGGTGTGGCAGTCCAGATGACAGGACAGACTGACTTTTCAACCTTGTGGTTAAATATATGTTTAGAAGCTGTTTAAAAAATACATCAGATAAAATATACTCTATCATCAAACATTCATAACATAGTTTCAAAAGCTAAACTAAGGATGAGAGAGGAGGATGGATACAAGCAATTTCTTTATAAAATTACTCCAGAAATTGAAATATCAACAAAGTAAAGGATTCTCCAGTCAAACACCAGAGGACATAACTTCTGTTTTGTTTTATGTAGCATAATTACCATGATATGCCCATGATGTGCAGGGTGAAGCAAGCATATTAAAGATAGATTCATAATTAGATCTGAGGTACTTGGCTAATTAACAAAATGGATAGACAAAATCTGTATTTCATTAGGGTGAGATGTATCAGTATCCCTCTGTGCTTCTACGTGTTTGATATATTATACTGCAATGAGCTATTTCCAGTGGATAGTGTTGAGATATAGTAATAAGTCACACGCCAAGCAGCATAATAAAATAATTTATGAACAACCAGACTCAGAATATCAGTTGGGATATTCTCTGTATTTAATGTTTCACCATATGAGTTCATCACACTGCTCTCAAGCTTTCAAGTTGGTGTTGCTACTGATATTTTTTGGACAAACTTCGTTCTCCCTCTAAGAAAATGAAAGAATAAAAGACTCTAAATGTATGTGTATAGGTGCTAAAGTACTGTCTTCTCACACTGAATGTTATATATTTTAGGTCTCATTGTCCTATACAACTCACTAGTCAAGTAAGAGCTTGATGCATATACATCCCAAAGAAAAGTGATATAGAGGTAAATACACAGAAAGCTAATTCTCAATTTTTATTTAGACTATAAAGTTGGAAGTGTAAAGAAGAAAAGTGTACCCATATTGAAAAATCACAAAAGCGTGAATTGATTTTAAAAGAACAATATGAATGTTTTTCCCGTAATTTTCTTACTGTCCTCTAAAAGCATTTGAAAAAACAAACCAAATGCTTTCCTGTAGCCAACTTTGCACATGGAAGAAAAGGAGATTTTTGCTGATATTAAGCCCAGGGCTATATCAGTTGGTTTTCTATGTGTGTGTGTGTGCACCTGTGTATTTTTAGTATTTATTTTCATATATACATATAACTGATGCACTGACAGCATCAATATTATTAACAAAACTGACATCAAACTGCTGTTGAATGCTTGCTTTCTTCACAGGTAGCTTATACGTTAATTTGTTGTATTTACACACTAAATAATACACAGAATTTCTCCACTGTGGGTGTATTTTCTTTGTTTAGTCTTGCAAAAGAACGCATAGATCTGCGTACATTTTTCAGAAGTCCCTGTTCCATCTCTCCCGAATGACATATATAATAATGCTCTTAGTGATAAGGATAATGTAAACCAAGACCTAACTATGAAGAAAAGACCATGAACACCACCACGTCAACTAGTCCATGGCACTAAGGGCCACATCCTGTCTTTCATTAAACACCTCCAGGGATGATCACTGCATCACCAGCGTGGACAGTACATTCCAATATCTAGTCATTCTTTCTATGAAGAATTTCTTCAGAATGTCTAACCTAGACCTACCCTAGCTTATCATAAGGCTGTGTCCTCTTGTCCTGTCACTGATTGCCTGGGTGAAGAGGTCAACCTCCTCCTGGCTGCAACCTCCTTTCAGGTGGTTGTAGAGAGAGATAAGGTCACTCTTGAGCCTCGTCTTCTCCAGGATAAACAACGCCTGTTCCCTCAGTTGCTCCTCATAGGACTTATGCTCCAGACCCTTCACCAGCCTAATTGCTTTTCTCTGGACAATTNTGTTTTAAATCTTTGTTCTCGTATTTTTTTATAAAAGCAAGGCAAGCTGTCTCCGGACCTGGCAGCGCAGCACGGCTCCAGTTCTGCGCATTCTGCCGGGCAGCGGCGGTGGGTACAGTGTGAGGGCCGCCCCGTCCCATGCCGGTGCTGGGCTGAGGGGATGCTGCTGCTGGTGCATGCCTGCTGCCACAGCAACGGCCCTGCCGGCTCATCCTGCTGACATGCCCAGTCCCGAACGCCAGTGGCAGAAGGAACANAATTTGTTGTATTTACACACTAAATAATACACAGAATTTCTCCACTGTGGGTGTATTTTCTTTGTTTAGTCTTGCAAAAGAACGCATAGATCTGCGTACATTTTTCAGAAGTCCCTGTTCCATCTCTCCCGAATGACATATATAATAATGCTCTTAGTGATAAGGATAATGTAAACCAAGACCTAACTATGAAGAAAAGACCATGAACACCACCACGTCAACTAGTCCATGGCACTAAGGGCCACATCCTGTCTTTCATTAAACACCTCCAGGGATGATACCTGCATCACCAGCGTGGACAGTACATTCCAATATCTAGTCATTCTTTCTATGAAGAATTTCTTCAGAATGTCTAACCTAGACCTACCCTAGCTTATCATAAGGCTGTGTCCTCTTGTCCTGTCACTGATTGCCTGGGTGAAGAGGTCAACCTCCTCCTGGCTGCAACCTCCTTTCAGGTGGTTGTAGAGAGAGATAAGGTCACTCTTGAGCCTCGTCTTCTCCAGGATAAACAACGCCTGTTCCCTCAGTTGCTCCTCATAGGACTTATGCTCCAGACCCTTCACCAGCCTAATTGCTTTTCTCTGGACAATTCTTATACTGTTACATATTTTTAGTTCTCCACTATCATTCAGCAGTCTAGAAAAACTTAGTTACAGCTGTTTCCATTCATAAATACTTTGTTAAAAATGAATTCTGTATGATTTATATTGCTGTATCTTGTAAGTATTAAATCTTAAGTCTCAATAGTCTGCTGCTTTCTCCAAAATTTCAACCTTTGAAATGCTATAGATTTGTTCATAGCCAATCTATGTCTCACATTTTATTCATTTCAAGTTTTACAGACTTATGTTTGAATACCAGCTTCATAGGTTTGGAAACAATGTGATTTCATGCCCCAGTGCATAAACACAATCCATTTCATGTTTGGTATCTCTTAGTAATATGACATACTGACATAATTTTGGCTGAATCACTAAAAAAATTAGATGTGGTGTTGTGGGGTGAAACAGCATTCTCAGAAGTTAAAACATTCTTCCTTTCTCCAGTTTTTATCTCTTCTGGCGGGGGGGAATGGAGAGGGGGGTTGTGGNCGCTCGGGATTGACTCCTTATAAAGCAGTGATCCCGAAGGCCATCTTCCTCTCCGGGGCTTGGTAGTTGTCAGAGCTGCATCTCCACACCTCTGCTCAGCGTTTTCCCACGGTTCGAGCAGCAGTGCAGCTTCAGTGGCAGTGGAGGCAGCACGGGGCTGCAGACCACATTGCTCACCAGCTGTGGTATTTCTCTGTCCCCTTTGGGCTCCTCCTGGGTTTCTTTTATTTTTCCTGTTTTCCAGGAAACCCTGGCGAAAACCCAGCACCATTGTAGCTTCCTTCCCCACTCCATCAGCCCAGCAGCCAGCCCGTAAAAGCACAGTCTCTTTCCCTTGCATTTTGTTGGGTTTCTTTGTAAAATAAAATTCTGTTGTTTCTTCTTGATTTTTCTATTGCATCCTCTTGATGCTTTAAATGCCCCTAATGTCTAAAACCAGGACACCAGGGCTCAGTTATTTAAAGACATTCAGGAGTCTAACTTTTCTTGAAACTAATTTTTTTTCTCTATTGCAATGTTGTTGAAAGCTTTTATAAGTATGTCGTCATTGTACAAATAATACCTATGGGACTGTTTTCAATAGTGTTGTGAAGTGAACTGACATTAAAGAAAGTGATAACTGCTCTTGTCTGTCAAACAGAAAGCAACATTGCCCCCCTCCAGCCTTCTGATTTCAATATCATTTTCATTATTATTTTTTATCTTCCACACAAGTCCTTAAGTTCAGGTGGTATCTGAAATGCTTGAAAATCTGTAGCTAAGAATTCCAGCATTAGCTTGTAGGAGGTTGTGGTGGTTTGGGGATCAAAGAGGAAGACAGAAAGAAAAATAACTCCTTTTCTCTCCTCATATTATTAAGTAATAAGTAATTAGCTTATTACTGTAGCTAATAAATACTGAGCTACAGTAGAATGATTTCATCATTGTCCTAACAAATAGAAATATCGACTTAATATCTAATTTCTTCCCTCAGCTGGAACAACTGTAACCTCACTGTCTTTAATTTATAATTGACATAGAATTTACATTTTTATAAATACATATTCCCAAGGACGAGTTATTCTATTCTTACACGTTAGCCTCTTCCTGTACTTCAGACAAAAAAAGCCACTTAGGGAATCCAATATCTCACATCCCCCCCATGTTGAGGATGCCAGCTTTTTGAGAATTCAGGCATATCTTTGTATTGGCAAAAGTGGTGACCTTTGTTCAGGGTTTTGTTTTGGTTTGCAGGAAGCTGTCTCTGCAGCTGAAAACACAAATTCAGAACTGAATTTTTTTTGTTGTCTTTTTGACTGTTTCTATGAGACCTGACAGTCTTTATTCATGCTCTAATATGCTAATAAGATTAGTATCTTGTGTTCTTCTTACGCAAAACCCAAACTACTTTGTACTTACACATCCTTACATACTAAGTGATTGAGGGAATGGAGGTAAAAGTATGATGACTATCTACAAATAGTCGTTTTCAGGAACCTTCTCTACATTTTTGTCACTTCTCTGGAACACGAAGCCTTTTTCTTGCCTTACACATTGCATCAGGATAATGATCCAAGCAAATAAGATAAAATTGGTAGTGAGGGCCCATTGGAAGGACTAGGTTTATTTCCATGAACTTGGGTTTCTTCATATTTGAGTTCAGACTTTTTCTTTATCCTGTCAGAAGATGTATACAATTTTCTTAGGGGAATCAGTTCTGTCATATATATCTATCTTTCATTTTTATTCCTAGCCACTAAGATTTCAATACTTCTGACATCAGGTCTTATTTAGAAAATTTTCCTGTTCTTTGCTGAGCCATTTTTTTTGTACTTTCATAAATAGTCTACAAGCTGTAGTTGAGGCTTTACTTCTTATTAAGTTACTGTGTGGAGGGTTTACTACTTATTTTTTTTCTCAGGATGTAAATTTTATTGATTTGTCTAGAAATCCTCCTTCTAGAAAATGTAGAGATATTTTTCAAAAAACAATGATTGACAGAGAAGCCCAATTGACAAAAGTTTCTGACTTCTAATGTTTCTTCTCCTTTGAATGAGGAGGTAATATCTGCAGAGATCCTGGGCAGAAAATTCCTTGCTACTCTAAAGCTTTCTTTAGATTACTCCTAAATATTGAAGAGAAGGAAGGTGAAAAGGAATGAAGGAAACATTTATCCTTTATCTGAAATGTCTCACACAATGCAAGGTCTCCTACATAACTTTTGACAAATTGTCCTTTTATTTACTTCAAAGTCTGGTCTAACACAACTTATCTAGTGCATTTTCAGTCAACTAATGTATGTTTTCAGACAGATCACAGAAATCATCAAGCTGGTTGCCAATTCTAGACAAGTCTTTTAATTGGAAATTGCCAGAGAGAGCGGGATATGACTAAATATTCTCTCCAGGGAAAAACTATAGTGAACTGAAAAACTCACTCCATCCCCACTTTCATAGCAATCTGACAGAGAGGACGCTTCCCTCAAATCTTGCAGTCTTCCATGCTCTGAAATGAGAGTAAGAGTTACCACCAAAGCATTTAGAAAGTTACTTCCATTATGTCCCAGATCTGCCTCAGTCATTGTCTCATCGATATTATTTCAGAAGAAAGAACTTGCAGGGGTCCAGGAAGAAGCAGATAATAAAAAGAGAACCAGGACATATTCGTCTAGTTGTACTTTAGGGAAAGTGTTGCTGAATTTTTGTGGCATCTGATTGGCAGTGTTATCCCAGTGCAGATCCTGTGAAACTCTCTTAGTGCTGGCATGAAGGGAGGAGATGAACAAAGGGGCCAAAAAAAAAATCACATAAGAAAAAAGTAAACCATAATGTTTAAATTACTGCTTGTAGAGGCTTTTTAGTGGCTTCAGAAGAATCAGACTAAAAAACTTCTATAAAGGGAATCTTGTATCTTAAAAAGATAAATTCCAAATATTCCAAATGTTAAGTTCATCATTAGTCTATGTGAATTGCATTAATATCACTCTTTTAAATTTATGTACAAAGACCTCATCTCAAGTTGCTGAAATACAGCTGGCTATTAAAATTGTGAATGTAAAGCAGTTAACTTACAGAATAATTAACTTACAGAATAATTAAAGACTAATTGAACTGAGAAGCTTAGGAAAGAAAATGGTAACAGTTAACTCATGAGACAAAATGCTGTCTTTCTGTGTCAAACAGTATCAAGACAAAAAGTACCTTTTACGTAAAATCTGAATATCAATAAAGGGTACAGTTACAATCATGTCAGAATCAACCATTACTGAAGACTCTGTAACAGGTTATTTCTGCAATATTTGGTTAAAAGGTGAAATTTAAAGAAGTCAGCAGTGCTGGTAAGCTATGAGGACCGAGTATTTAAGAAAACCTGGAAGCAAAATGTTTGTTCCCCAGAGTTGGGAACAAGAGGATATTTGTTGCTTTTCATAGATATTTCTCAAGGCTATTAACTCTGTTAATGGTATAGCCCAATCCCTAGGTTTGTGCATTGTATTGCATTAACTAAAAAGGAAAACAAGCACATAAATAGTTCAGAAGGAAGACTGGATTGTTGTTTCACAGACTGGCTGAAGTTGAAGGGAACCTCTGAATGTCAACTGGTCTGACCCCCATACTGAAGCATGTTGCCAAGGGTCAAGTCCAGACTGCTTTTGAATATTGTCAAGGTGGGAGATTGATCTGTTTTTCTGGGCAACCTCTGCCAGCTTGATCACTGTAAGAAAGTGCTTCCTCATGTTCATGAGGCATTTTCTCTGTTCCAGTTTGTGTCCATTGTTCTGATCCTATCACTGAGCACCATTGAGAAGAGCCTGGCTCTGTTCACTTTACTTCCTTCCTTCAGATAAGTACTATATATTGATAAGATTCCTCCAAGCCTTCTCTCCTCCAGGCCAAACAGTCCCTGCTCTCTCAGTCTTTCTTCATAGAAAAGACACTTCAGTCATTCAATCATCTTTATGACTGTTTGGTGGAGTCTATCTAGTACATCCAAGTCTGTCTTGTAATAGGGAGCCCAGAACTGGAAACAGTACCCTACATATGGCCCCATCAGTGCTGAGTAGAGGAGAGAGTTCACCTCTATCTTTCATTCCATAAGCCATGAGAAATCTTTACTGAGCATTTGTATACAATAAGTAATTTTTAATTTAGGTGTTTATTTTTCTGAATCTCTAATATGAAATACCTGCTAAATGCTGTTCAATGAATTAGCATTTTTTACACCTGTTTTTCAAAATCCATACCAATAATATTGTATTGTGTTTCATCTGAGCTTATAAACTATAGGATTTTTTTCTTCTTTGGTTGTTTTTTAAAATAATTTTTTGTTTGCTTCTTTGGGGGAGGATGCTTTGTTTTGTTTTGTTCTGTTTTAATTATTAAATAGACCTGGAAAAAAGCAAAATGGTGTTGCAGAATACTTTGAAAAAGGTGACTCATTCTCAGCGAGTTACATGGAAAGCCATTTTTTTCAAGCAAATGACCCTGAACTCATACATCCCTGAAATTCCCAAAGCAAACTGATCAGCAGTCTTAGGTAGTTAAATGCAATAGTTCGTGGCAGCGACTTCCCATATTTTTCACTTAAACTCCCAAGTTGGGGACTGCAATTCTTTACATGGAGGGGGGGAAGGCAAAAACACCAAACCAAGGAAACCAAAACAAACTAATCAACTCCCACCACAGTTTACAATACCCTGGCTTACTTTTTTTATCACTCATTGTCATAAAAAACTTATCTAAAAGCAGTACCAAGGGATTTATAATTCCTATTTGTCTGCTTATTTGTGTTTTTTGTTGTTTTTTTAGTTGGTTGGTTTTAGGAGGTTGCTTTTTTTTTTTTTTTGTTTTGTTTTTTTTGGTTTTTTCCTTTTGTTTTTTTTTTTTTTTGTTTTGTTTTTTTTGGTTTTTTCCTTTTGTTTTTTTTTTTTTTTGTTTTGTTTTTTTTGGTTTTTTCCTTTTGTTTTTTTTTTTTTTTGTTTTGTTTTTTTTGGTTTTTTCCTTTTGTTTTTTTTTTTTTTTGTTTTGTTTTTTTTGGTTTTTTCCTTTTGTTTTTTTTTTTTTTTGTTTTGTTTTTTTTGGTTTTTTCCTTTTGTTTTTTTTTTTTTTTGTTTTGTTTTTTTTGGTTTTTTCCTTTTGTTTTTTTTTTTTTTTGTTTTGTTTTTTTTGGTTTTTTCCTTTTGTTTTTTTTTTTTTTTGTTTTGTTTTTTTTGGTTTTTTCCTTTTGTTTTTTTTTTTTTTTGTTTTGTTTTTTTTGGTTTTTTCCTTTTGTTTTTTTTTTTTTTTGTTTTGTTTTGTTTGGTTTTTTCCCTTAGTTGATTTATTTCATACAGATTTAGGAGAAGGATGTCTAAGCCTTCTTTGTTATGTACACTGTATATATGTTCTTAGAACCTAGAACTAGAACCTAGGCAGGGAGAAGAAACCAAGTTGACAACTTGTCATTGTCAGTAGCTTGTTTATATTCATAGTGGAAAAATACACATGAACTTGTTTGTCATGCAAACTATGTTAAGATTGTAAACTATGAAGCTATTTACTGTCATTCAATAATGATCAGTAAGATTTAACGGAAATCAGTACTACTTTGACGCAATGAAAAAATGCCAAATCCCAGTCCTGCACTTCATTATGACCCATTGACACCAATACAAATTTCAAGAACAAATTAAAAAAAAAAATCTTTCATTAATGTTTACAAAAGGGAACCATTATAATTTCCAGCATTTCTGTCACTCATCAATATTAGCAAAGTATTTCTTCTATCTGTGAGTAGTTGTCTCTGCTTTTTTATTAATGCATTTTCTGAATATATTGAAGTTGTGGATATGTATACAGAAGTATTGAAAGAGCTCTCCATCATCAGAACATGCTTTTCCTTTTAACATTTTTGCATCACTTTCATTAACAGTAGTTGTAATCACAATGGAAGAGTAAATCCCAAAGTATTATCTAAATGCAGTCCAGCTGATAGTAGAGGATTCTATTCTGTGGCTAATTACTTTTTACTGTAGTTGCTAAGTGTTTTAGATAGTGACATTTTAAACTTGGGGGAAGAAAAAAACAAAAAAACCAAGAAAAATATAAGACAGCCAGGGAAGGAAGAAATTAAATTCCTTTTACACTTTGGTTATTATTAATACTCTGCACCGAAGATATCAATAATCAGTTTCAGCATTGATGTTTAGTGGTCTGCCATCAGAACACACACACATGCAGCTCACTGAGGCCTGTCTTATATATGTCTTTGATAAAAGATTTTGCAGAACATAGTTCTCTATCACAGCATGTTCCCACAATGTCATGTTACTATAAAATACTTATTTCACAGATGTAAGCCAAGTGTGTAGAAGAATAAAAATATCTTGTCACCTTTCCATGTTAATACCAGATGAAATTATTTATTTTTAAGATGAAGGGATTTGTCAGTGTTTTGAGATTCCATATGAACACAGTAATCTTGTAAGGCTAAAACAATGAACCAGGCATAGTTTCCCAATGTTTTTTGTGGTGTATGTGACTATGCTTTATAGTATCCCCACCACAAATGTCATGCCAAATTCTGAGCTCATTCAGAGTAGCTAGTGTAGTTCTGAACTGACAGGAAGATTGCTGCCTTGTTAGTCTGCAGTCCCACGTGAACTCGCACACATGTTGACCCTAAGACTCAGCAGGCAGCTGCAGAAAAACCACTGAAGTTGTTCTCAGAGCATAAAGATAAACAGATGGATGAATATTTTTAAAGCAGGGATCTTAGTAGTTATGCCATTTTTGGGTGGCATGACAAGGTGATATTATTTCTGTTCAGTCCCATGGACTATGCTTTCTGTAACATTGGCTGAGTCTGATTTTAGAGTATGTTTAATACTCTTTAAAAACATAAGGATGGTTCAGAGATGAATCAAAGCTGAGTTTGTATGTTAAAAAGAAAAGGATCCACTCTCATTATCAGCAACTGTACTGTCTACGTTCCCTGTCGACTCACAGTTTTCTCCAGGGAGTTACCAATATGTGTTTAACACTTTAGGGAACAGAAGACATGCTTTACGGAGTTGATAAAAGAAGAAATAACTGTGGATGAGAATGAAATATAGACAGAAATATTTAGGAACAAACAGAACTAAACAATTTATTCCGACTGAGGTTTCTAGGCTGTGGAAGAAAGTGGAAGGAATTGATCCTTATCAGATAGCATGCTGGAAGATTTATCATGAGAATTTGTCAGAAGAGAATATGCTGGCAAATGAAAAACAAACAAACAGACAAACAACTATATAATACATATATAAATATCCTTGTATAATCCCTGTAAAATTTCTAAATAACACCAGGGAATAGATTTCCTTATACTTCAGAATTCAAAGCAGTCATTAAATTCTGTTTGTTGTTAAGTTGGGGTTTTTTTTGACCAAGGCATATGAGCTTTTAGAAAAAGGAAAGACAGATTAATATTACCAGTGTTATCCAATACAGTGATGCCACTGACAACATTTGTATATGACAATATCTTTTGCTAGGAAATAAATAACATGACATGGAAAAATTACTTTGAAACTGAGCTGCATTATATTACCTGTAATAGCACGGAGGGTTAGGAAAAACAAAAAAAGAAATCTTTAACCCTTTTATTTTTCAATGTGAATTTTCACTGGACCAGACTTCTTCACATATTAAATGAACTGAAAGTTACTTCATACACATCCCTACACATGGCAACTAATCACTCCTACTGCAGGTGCTTGGGAATCTGTAC
>VYZS01083609.1:40239-66655 GCA_013400695.1 Neodrepanis coruscans | reverse complement strand
GTCAGTTTTACAGAGAAAAAAGGCAAAGATGTAAAAGGGATGACTGTGGACACCTTTTGCATTAAGAATTTACCTCATTTTACCGCTTGTTGGTTTTCACTGTACTTTAGTAGGTTTATTTTTGTGTTTTTTTGTTAACTGCTCCCCATAGTTCTGTAGGCTTCTGGAATCCAAGGGATTACAAGCAAAAGAATTTCTTACTGTCATTGCATAATCATGGAATAATTATATTTCTTATAGTAATATTATCTCACTTCAACCTTATTCTTACAGGATTACATATTCTGTAACCTCACAAAGAATTGAGGCTTTCTAATTATACACTTATATACCTCACCACTCATTATCTTTTGTTGATTTTGACAAAATCTTATTTTTGCCTCCTATCATTATCACCGCTCCTACATTTGTATTAAATGTTCCTGAAGTTCAAATATTACAACTTAAATTTTAATTTTAAAAATAATTCTTTATTGTTATTGAAAGGTTTTAATATTTGNTTTTTTTTTTTTTTTTGTTCAGCCTGGAAAAGAGCAGAAGGGGCAGACACTGATCTTTTCTCTGGGATCACCAGTGACAGGACCTGAGAGAATGGCCTGAAGTTGTGTCAGGGAAGGTTTAGGTTGGATATTAGGAAGTGGTTCTTCATCCAGACAGTATCTGGGCACTGGAACAGGCTCCCCAGGAAAGTGGTGACAGCACCAAACTTGTCTGAATTCAGACAGTATTTGGACCATGCTCTCAGGCACATGGTGTGATTCTTAGGGTTGTTCTGCACAGGGCCAGGAATTGGACTTGATGAGCCTTGTGGGTCCCTCCCAACTCAGCATATTCTGTGATTCTACGATTTTTCTCAATTGCCTCTTTAGTTTTTCTAGTTTTTTTAGTTGGTTTAAATTTAAAATTTTCCAAATAATTCAAACACATTAACTGTCTTTTACAGCATCCCTTTGAAGTATATTAAGGCCACACAGAAATAATGTGGTTTCTTACTGAAATTCAACCTACAGTAATGTGACATCTGCAGCTGAGTAAATAAGGTATGCAAAATAATTTTTTAACAATTCTGTGAAGGAAATGAAAACCAGTTGCATTAAATAGAACACTCAGAGTGGCTTTAGGCATATATTTTACAATTTAGTGAATTAGAATTCAATTAACACAATACTATTGCTATAAAAAATGTTATGGATCTACGTCAATGATCTTATATGAATAATGAATGTTATTATATTCATTGACTGAACTTAAATTAGGTGACTCCTGCCAGATGTTATTAGTAATGTCCCTATGCACTTGTTATAAGATCTTATTCTGCCAGTGGATATAACAATATTTCTGGTGTCATTTCACTACTTCTTGTTTATCTGTTACCCAGAAAGGCTTTGTACTCTCTTATGTAGGCACTATACCTGCCAGTCTTGTGTAAATGTCTTGGATACCTTAGATGTCTGAAATTAGCCTAGCATCTAAATTTATTTACATAGAACAAGCACAAAGGATTTTGGATGACTTCAGAGTGGAAATGTCCAAAGTGGGATTGATTTCCAAAATAATGGGATTGTAGCATTTATATTCAAGTTATATATACCTAAGGTCTTACAGTCACTGGAAGTCAAGAACTTAACTTGCCCAAATGTAGCCATCCGACACCCTTTCTGATGTGCCCCAGAAGATCCTCCTAACTCTTCGCTAACCTTGTCTTCACAACAGACATGTCTTCTGTTGGTTTTATGTTACATCTACCAGCTATACACATGCATCTTGTGTTCCCCAGACTATACAAGCAGACACTGAATACATTCCCAAAAAGGGAAGTAAATCAAGCCCCTAATAAACCTAGTTAATGAAATTTGAAGAAGCATTTAGCTGACTATGTATGGGTACCCAGTTTTAGATATCTATAATCTGGAGTTTAAATCAATTCACAAAGCCTGAAGGAATGAAATTTAGTGATATGAAAAACTTCACATTTTCATCTTACCTGAAGAGTGTAGATCCTCTCTCCTGCTCATTATTAATGGCAAGTATTTTTTAACTTTTGTGAAAGTCAATGTTGCTCAATTCAATGTAGTAATAACAGAAGGCAATGCTCAGTCAACTCCTTAGCTGTTTAGTGTTAAAGTAACTTTCCTGATGGAAGGAGGAACCTGGATATGACTAAAGACAATTCAGATTTAACTACCAGGAAGTGACTGGTTCAGTGTAATCCATCCTCCAGGGCTAAAACAGTCTAGGTGAGATATCTGTAACACTCAGTGTTTGGTCCTGAGTCTTATTTGAGCCCTTCTGGCTTTAGGTTGCAATTATTGGTGTGTTCTTTCACTGTTAAAAGTTCTTGAAATAGTGTGAGATTACCTTTTGGCCTATCAGAATTAAGTTGATAGAATACGAAACTGAAGGTAGACATTGCATTTGCAAAGTCATGTGTAACTATCCAAGTTAGAGGCTATATAAGCTCAACTGGGAAAATTACTTTTATTTATGGCTTCAAAAGATTTTAAAACCTTTAATTATTATCTAAAAAACCATGTTCAGAGAGAATGGTGCCATGCTTTCTCTAAGAGAATTTCTTTTAGTTTAGTCATGTGAAAAACAAATGTTCACCATAAAATGCGAATTGTTTTATTGGGACAAATTCGGGAAACAAAGGGTTTATTTCAGTGCTGGGAGCATGGTATCCAATACCAGAGCTTCAAGGTGTCTTTAGACAGGCCAGGTTTTTATAACAAAATTGTCACAAAAGCAGGAGGGAGTTTTACAATTACTCTGAGGTAGGATGGAAATCATTTACATGAGTACGTTCCTTTTCTCCTCCCCTCTGGAATTTGAATAGGGGGTGTTTTACTGCTTTTCAGTGGTCTAAAGATGGAGTCAGAAGACCATCCTCTTCATGAATTTTTCAACTTTCTTGAAAAATACTGCCTTGCTGCAGTTCTGATGATGGCCTTATCTCCTTCGTGGACCAAGGAAATTATTGAGATTCTTGCAGAGGGTATCTGTGTCTCTTAGGGAGTTAACTTTAACTCCCCTAAATGCTTAAACAATGAATCCTTATAATAAGTAATATTTTACATTTAGCAGAAGAAGCTTGTTAAACTTAACTATACATTAAAACAAAGCCTTATTTTAAACTACATTACTAATACAAGTACTATAATATAAATTCCACTTATTAACAAAAGCAAAACTTTATCAATAAAGCCATTATATCTCACAATCAGAAAATGTATTTTGGCAAAAAGAGCTCACAAGAAAAAGAAATTACAACCAAGGAAAAACATCATGCTAGAACATTAGCAAACACTAACCCTATACAATTCCATCAAAAGCATCATTAAAAGCGAGAAAAGAGAGCAGAAAATAGTTACCATAAGCTGCCAGATTTTCAGGCAGTAGACCAAATACACAGGCCTCAGGTAACTCAGACACCAAAAATCCCTCTCCAGGATTTGGAGTTCCCATGCAGCTGCTTAAATATGGTCTGGCTACCATGGCCATGCCTTCCAGGCAGAACATTTTGTCCTCCAACCATTCAATGCCTTCCTAGAGAAGAGTGAGAGATTCTTCAGCCAATCAGAAGCTCCAGGGGATGTGGTGTGGGTGGGCTGCCGGACAGTCCTTCCTTGACTGACAGGCAACCGCATGGTCCTTGGCCATGTGGTTCTGCTATCTTGGGCCATGTGCTTTGTGGGCAGGACTAACCATGAACTTTTGCAGCAGCAGGCCTAGTCTTTTTTCCCCACACATACACACCCAAGCTGTTTTTCTCTTACACAAATGATGAATGAAGTGAGATTTAGATCCAGGATCTCACAGTGTGGCATGAGAGACATGGGTAGACCTTTCAGGATACAACATTTCACTATCGTAAGGTGCTGTGAAATGAAGCGAAACATATGGATGCTGTAGTTTTGGTCCACATCCATTCCTCTTCTTGAGAATCATCTCTGGATTATATTGTACTTGAACCATGCTTTGTTTTCACGTTAAAAGGAACTATTTCATTCACTTTGGAAGAGACAGTGGTTGTAAATTAATCCTTAGCATGGAAAATTGTGAGAGGAGAATCCAAGGAATCAGAATTTTAAAATAATGAATTTTTTGTGATAAGTTAAATGAATGTTAAGTATAGTTTCTTTCAGGTAATAAAAATCACAATTCTAATAGTATATTTTTATAAAAATGATTGAAAAGTGAATTTCTGTGCAAGGAAATACTTTTTTCTTTGACAAAATTTAAACGTAAATATCAATATTTTTTGGTTTTGTTATTATCAATTCTATTATCAGTGCAATTTTCTTGTAAAAGTTGTGTTGACCAAATGTTAGCCAATTTGAATTCAGGCATTTAAATGATTGACCTAACATTCCAGTTAAGCTGTATGTTTTTCCTACAGATTGTAGTGGGTTTTCAAGGTAAGGTTTTAGTAAAAGTGTGGCTACAGGGATGGCTTTTGTGAGAAGATGCCAGAAGCTTCCCCTGTATCCAGTAGAGCCAATGCCATCTGGCTCCAAGATGGGCCAACTACCTAAGGCTGAGCCCATCAGCAATGATGGTGGCTCCTTAGGATAACATAGTTAAGAAGGTGTATGTGTGTGTGTGTGTGTGAAACTTGCATAACAGCAGCCTGGGAGAGGAGTGAGAATATGTGAGAGAAAAACTCTGCAGTCATGAAGGTCAGAGAGGAAGGAGGGGAAGGAGGTACTCCAAGTGCCAGAGCAATTTGTGTTGAAGATCATAGCTGTCACCAGTCGAGGTCCATGGTGGAGCAGATATCCACCTGCAGCTCATGAAAGACCCCATGCTTTAGTACATTGATGCCCAAAGGAGTGTGTGACTCCCTGGGAAGCCCATGTTGGAGCAGGTTCCTTGCAGGACCTGTGGCTCCATGGAGAGATATGCCCACACTGGAACATGCTTGCTGGCAGGACTTACCATGTCACTTTGTGAGGAATTCACACTGGAGCAGCCAGTTCCTGGAGGGCTGTGCCCCATGGAAGACACCCAAGCAGAACAATTTGTGAAGCCCTGCAGCCTGTGAGAAGGACTCATTTTGGAGAAGTTCAGGTATGACTGTCTCTCATGGGGGGGATCCCATGCTGAAGGAGGGGAATCATGTGTAGAGTCCTGCTGCTAAGGAGGAGGAAGAGACAGTGTGTGATGAACTGACCACAACCTTCATTCCTTGTTCCCCTGCATTGCTGTGGAGAGGAGACAGAGAAAATTGGAAGTTAAATGGAGTCTGGGAAGAAGGTAAGGGTTGATACGAGGTGTTTAAGATTTGTTTTTTGTTTCTCATCACCCTACTTTGATTGGCAAGAAATTAAATTAATGTCCTTGTGCAGAGTCAACTCACCACACTTTGCAGAAAGAGGCACATAGGTTACTGAGATTTAAATGAACATGACTGGTTTTAGTTCTCCCTCTATGTCTGCCCCTTCACTGTCTATAAAGGTGAGCCTAAAATCAATAGCTTCAGGACCGTAATCTAGACACTACCCTAGGTCCCTTAAGTTCTGTGGTATTCATACAGATCAAAAGGTAGACAGTAAGAAAGACTACTGATAACAATTAAGGATTTAAATATAGGAAAAATTATCTTGCGGTACTCGGAAGAAAAGACAGGGAGGATTTAGTGAAGACAAATAATGGAATTATATACATATGGACAAAGAATAGTAAACCTATAAAACAGAGACTTCTTTAGGGACCTGGGGAGTAGCTGCATCTCTGAAGCATCTGCTGACTATGGCTTCTATAACATTTTAGGTCCTGAAAATGTGTGTATCCTGAAATCTACTGCAGGCTGTAGGGTGCCACACATGGTCAATTGAAGGACTAAGATTATCAGAATTTTAAACCATTGTTACATACAGATTGACAGATGACACGGATATCTTTGCCAAAGTGATCTTTGGAACAAGATTTATTATATATAATGTTTGAATTCTCTCATATAGCACGAAAGCGCTACTACTTTTTTCTATATTCTTTAGATGAATACTTTTACTTCCATGGTAGGATACCTTAGTTCTCTTTAACTCCTCTGATGTCTTCATTCAGGGGTTCAGAGGAAAGCTGGAAGCATTATGTTTACTTAATCTAATTTACTAAAGGGGAGATTTAACATAGAAAGGTGCTTACAATTTTTAAGATCCAGTCTAAGAATGGTGATCACATTTGCAAAACAGAAAACCCTCTCTTGGACTATGAACATTGCCAATAAATCCTTCAAAAGAGTTCTTTGTCAGGTAAGTAACATAAGTGAGTAAACAGATAATATTGGAGAAAAAGCATTAGTAAGCTGTCATTACCACTGTTTCTCTTCTTGGTGAATGTATTCTGGCTGCACATATGAAAATTACTGAAAATACATGTAGATTCAGAAAAAGACTGTAAGAAGTTCTAGACACAAGGAAACCTGCTTCTTACAGACAAACTGTAAATCAGTCCACTTAATTTATCAAAATTAGGATTAAAAAAGTAATTTTATGACAAATTCTTGTGAAGCAGCTGAAGTCAATGAGCAAATCTATGGTTTTACGTATTTGTTTTAATCAGCAACTTTGATATATATTTATTAACAGACTGAAGAATATACTGTAACTAAAATGGTCATAACTTTCTTCATTGACTGAGGAGTCAGCATCAGAGTTTCTAATTCAGTCATGGTTGATAAAATAGTTCAATAACTTTCACAAAATATTTCTTATTTTAAACTGGTAAAGGAGGGTGACAGTCTAGTGTTTCATGTATGCATTCTCTGACTTTTTCTTGTATGTTTGTATTTTAGCTCCTAAGTTAATGATCTGATTGTCATAGTACTACAATATAACTAGAATCTCTAGTGAGTTTGTAAAGTGGTCAGTTTACCTAGACAGTTTAAATAATTTTTTAATTGTGTCCAGTTTTAGAGTCATGGTGAGAAATAACAATGTATGCTTTATATTATTTTTTAACCTATTGAACGTAATCCTCTTGGAAATTAATACAAAATCCAGCCACTTCTTTGTTGAGCTATTACTCTACAGTAATATTGTTGAGCTATTATTCCACATTAAACATGCTCATAATTATGAGTATTTGTCAAACCACAGCGCTTCTAGGAATGCATGGGGAGATACAGAAATGTGAGTAAGTTTTGGTGAGCATTAACTTTTCTGTTGTCCTGAGGAAGGGAATGAGTTACTTCCTTGCATGGATATGAGGTTTGTCTTAGAATGAATGATAAGGGATATAGATATATTAGGGATATAGGGGATATAGGGATATAGGAGTTACTTTGTAGCTTGTGGTAGTTATTGGAAGCGTATTTAAGCATGTTCTACTTGTTCATGTGAAAATACTGTTATGCCTGCCTTTTGCTACTGAACCCAAACTAAATCAGACAGTTACTGTCATGCAGCGTATCTAGTTATGTTAGAAAAAATAATCATATTTTGGGGAAGTTTTGATAATGATTTTCTAGACATTTAGCTTTTTAAAATATATCAATTGTGAAATTAATGATGATTATATAATATTAGTCCATCACTGTTTTGTTTCTGAAGGATTTGGATATGAATTAACCCAGTCAATTAAGCATTGTGACAAATGTTAGAAGGAGATAAAAAATGGACATCTGTAATATTAAAAGGAGTACATTTCAGAACAGCCTGTTAGGGAGTAGAAATGGTCCCTGTTTCTTTAAAACATTTGTTTTTTCCCAGAATTATGTTTCCAAGGGGGTGTTGGTTTTGGAGGGTTTTTAGGAGTCTTAGGGAGGGGCGGATGTTTTCTGTTTTCTAAGAAAGGGCGGACAGCATTGTGTGCCTGTGCAGGCACAGAGTTGACCCAGGATAAGACGCGGCGCCGGTATTCTGCAGTTTCCCCTGCAGCTCCATGGATGCACGGAGCACCTGTGGGGCTGTGCTGTGCAGTCTTGAATCTGAATTCCCCCATGGGAGCGCAACTTGCCCTCACTGCCAGGATGTGTGGGGCAGCCGTGGCCCCTGCAGCCTCTTCCCCCACCAGTGGTTTGTACAGATGTAGTTTTATAAAGACTTGTCAAGAAATACTTCATCAAGAATTCATATCTTTATAAAGATTGTCATATCCTAGTCATGCAGAATCATGCACAAATATTCTGGACCCGTGGTTTATTTTCCTCTCTCCATAACATTTATGCAATCTCAGTGGTAGTATCTGTTTCACAGATTGTCCAGATTGTCCATCCCAAATATTTTAAATATGTTGGGTTTATGGATCTACAGCACCGAATTTCAGTCTAGCTTCACATTTTATTCATCCTCAGCACTTCCTTTTATCTCTGTGGGTTTTCCTTGAGCACAACGATAGTTTCTCTGTTTCATAGTTCAGAGTAAAATATAATAGATCTCTGTGGCCACGGGCGCTGGGAGTTGCTGGTGCTGCTGGGCGCCGCCAGCCCTGACCTGGCTTGGCACTGCGCATGCACGGTGGCGTCTCCCGCACACATGGAATGGACAGAGCTGGTGGTAGCCCTCGTGCAGCTAGGGGGCCGCTGCAGCGGGCAGCCTGGTTGGCATGGGTCGGAGTGGCTCGGGGACAGTACCGAGACACCCCGGGACGCCAGGCGGGGCCACAGGGGACCCGCACTCTGAGTCTGGGCTCGGCGCTCCGCGCATGCGCACGCAACCTCTCACTAGGGGCGGTTCCTGGGCACTAACAGTCCAATCTGAGGGATGGTTCATGCCCAGGGGAAACCTGCGCCTGCGCAAAGATTGGTCCCCTATAAAAAGGGGAGAGCAGCGGCCATTTTCCTCTTTTTCCGGCGGAGCTGTTTGGGGTAACATCTCTATTCGCTTCCATGCCAAGGTTTGCCCCTGTGCGCGGCTGATTGGCGACTCCAGCGACAGCGGCACAGATTGAGGACCACATCTTTCCATCAGCAGTAGTATTCCTTCCCAGGGAAAAGGAGGGTGGGCTGTTGCAGATTTCTAATTGTCCCAGTGCCTTTTCAGGAGCTCTGGCAGAGCTCTAGCGCTACCCTAGAGTTTTTCCTATTCAGTCGCGGGATCCCGAAGAGCTTAATTTGTCTGTCTTTGTGCTTTATTGTCGGCTTTCTGTGTGTGTAAAATAAACCTTGTTATTTTGTTTCTCTTTTTTTTTCTCTTTTGTGTGTTGTTTCTATCAGACCTCTCTTGTCAGTTCCACGCCTCCTAGTGGTAAAACCAAGACGGATACATCCAGAAAACCTCTTTCAGTTTATTTCTTCTACAATAAGATTTTAAATTTCACCCCTTAATTCTGAAAGTGATACCACAAACCCATCATTATAAACTGGAAACAGGATAACAGGTTTAACTGAAGGGCAGAAGGACACGGCTTTCATAACACGCATTAGTGCATTCGCATTTGTATCAGCATATTTTTTAACAACATAAGGGCAGTAAACAATTGCTACAAAACAGTCCTCTGTAATTCAGAGATCCTTTTCATTGTAGCATACACTTGACTATTTTTAATATAAAGCAGTAGTCATATTTTTATGTGCTAATGTATGCAGTACTAATCAAAACATAAATTGTATTGTTTCACCTGCTCAGTGAATGTATTGTGTATTTCAGCTCTTCTGTAAATGTGTTGTGAATATGTTCATAAAAATCAGCATCTGTTTGCAAACAAATTCCAGAGAGAATAAAGAGCCGAAGAGATTTAATAGCATATTTTTTGGAATTATACCACTAGTGTAGTTTTACTTCCTTTCATTTATTATCTTTCATTATAACTGATTTTAAATATTTAAAAATAGTTCCTACCATGTAAATATTGGTGAAATGCTGACATGTAAATTTGTCATAGACTATGCCACAGTTCTTTTTGCTTTTAAAATGAATATAAATGATACTTTATAATGTGTAATGTGGTGCTCAAAGTTCAAATTTATTCTAGTTACTGTGTGGTGTAGGAAGCTATCTTTGATTCTGAGGCTAACTGACATGGCAAGACCATGTCCATCCTATTTACATCATGGTCATATCTTCTTTCTCTCTTCATATAAAGTAGGGAATTCAAAATATCTATTAAGATTAGTTCTAGATAACTTTATAGGCTTATAAAAAGCAGTACTCTTCACTTTGTAGAACATTTTAGTTATAGACCTTTCACAAAAAGTCAGCATAAGCACACATCCTGTTGATGTCATGTAAGAGAATGTAACAGTATTGGAGGCAGCAGCCTTCCATTCGAGAAAACAGTCATACTGGAGTATGCATATGGAGTACTTGTGTAGCATCCCCATCATTTTGATCACATTAAAAGTTCGAAATATCCTTGTATAAAGAAAAAAAATTGTGTTTTAAATATGTGCTTTGCTGACATTGGGAGTGCTTCACTGGCAGGCTTAAATTCTAGGGCAGCAGTCCTTGTTAGCAGTACTAAGTGGTGTGAAGGTGTGCTCTCTTAGACGTAATCCCACAAGAGTCATAATGCTTCATTTTGTAGGAATTCTTATGAATAAGTCCTCTGATGATGTCTAGATATCTAAATAAGGACCCTGATACTCAGATGTTATGCTATTTGCATTTACCCAGCTTTCGCAGGAAAAATTTCTTTTAACTTGTTTTTCCTTATAGTGTCTAAATTGGGTTCTTGTACTTGTGTTAAATAAAGAAAAAGGAAATTATTATAGAATAGAAAACATAGAAAGGAAATGAAGCTTAATCTTGTTTTTGATAAGGGTTCAAAAGTGCATTGACTTCAATGAGAATTCTACAAAGCAAGTTATTATAGATTTAGATCTACACAGAGAGAAGTCATTACATTCTTCCTGAGTTCTTCAAAGTTTCTAAAAATTGGAGTCGCAGAATGTAGACAGTTTTCTCAGAAGGCTTTGTTACAATCCAGCTGAATTTTTCCAACCCTATTAGTTCATTTACATTATTTGTAATTCTGCTAGAAAAAAACAAAAAATATTTTATATTATGTGTATCAGTATTTTGCTTGTATAACGTAACTGAGAAAATAATTTAAAACAAATCGGTTATGGACAATCTAGCTTCCAACATCCAACTTTTACTTAGATTCAGAGAAACATGAAAAAAATGTGTCTGTGTTTCTTATGTTAATTGCATTGTGAATAACTAAAAAAAAACCCACCAAACCCAACCAACTCATGTTGGATAGATAAATAATGAGGGATATATCAATGATTTTGTGTCTATCAAACATAACTACTAAATTGAGAAACTGAAGGAAAGCAAGTCAAATACATGTGCTTTCAGTCTGTCTAGTTCTATCTAGTTAATAAATTGTTCTATCCTGCACTTAAACAACTGAATATTATTTTCTTTTACGGATGCTAAAAGGATGGCACCCTGATGTATCTCACATTGTATATTAAGCTTTCTATCCTTTCTTTGATAATAACTAGTGTGGCAAAATTCACCCTTTCACATTAAGAGACTTTAAGGCAGAAGAGAGAAANCTAAAAATTGGAGTCGCAGAATGTAGACAGTTTTCTCAGAAGGCTTTGTTACAATCCAGCTGAATTTTTCCAACCCTATTAGTTCATTTACATTATTTGTAATTCTGCTAGAAAAAAACAAAAAATATTTTATATTATGTGTATCAGTATTTTGCTTGTATAACGTAACTGAGAAAATAATTTAAAACAAATCGGTTATGGACAATCTAGCTTCCAACATCCAACTTTTACTTAGATTCAGAGAAACATGAAAAAAATGTGTCTGTGTTTCTTATGTTAATTGCATTGTGAATAACCAAAAAAACCCCCACCAAACCCAACCAACTCATGTTGGATAGATAAATAATGAGGGATATATCAATGATTTTGTGTCTATCAAACATAACTACTAAATTGAGAAACTGAAGGAAAGCAAGTCAAATACATGTGCTTTCAGTCTGTCTAGTTCTATCTAGTTAATAAATTGTTCTATCCTGCACTTAAACAACTGAATATTATTTTCTTTTACGGATGCTAAAAGGATGGCACCCTGATGTATCTCACATTGTATATTAAGCTTTCTATCCTTTCTTTGATAATAACTAGTGTGGCAAAATTCACCCTTTCACATTAAGAGACTTTAAGGCAGAAGAGAGAAAAGAGGCACTAATTCACAGCATCAAAGCTAGTTCCAATGTGATAAAGTCATAAAGTGTTTATGAAGTGCTACGAAAAAGTGTTATGAAGACATAACAATTCAAAAGTCACATTGAAGTAATGTTTGATTTCATGTTTTGTGTTCTGGAACCTATAAAAAACCCCAAACTACAAATCTTTAAGTCTATGTAAGATAAACTGCCTTCAAGATACATACTTCATCACTGAAACCAAATGAACTTTGAACTGTTAATACATTTTTAGATTATGTAATCCAAGGCTTTGGGAATTGTGCAGAGCAATTAAAAACCAAACAGACAGAAAACAGGTAAATACAATGGTTATTGCTGTAATTTTGACATAATACCAGCCTAGTACCCATACCATTCTATCCTGCCTTTCAAGAAAGATAGAAAACTTAGAAACAAAAACCAAGCTGAACCCCACAGCAGAAAAACTAATTTTGAGTTTAATGTAAGAGCAGAGAGATAAGAAAGCACTAAATAAAAATGACTTTTTGAAAATCTTCAAATAAAAAAGAAGTCAAATGAGAATCTATTACTTGAAAATGGTTCCTTTGAATTATATTTTAAGTGTCTAAGGCATTAAAGGAATACTCCTGGAGCTGACAGATATGGCATGGAGCTACCAGGAGACCTCAGACCCTTCTGGAGTAGCAAGCAGCTAGGCAGCTAAATGTGTGAAGATCTTTGGACAGTGATATCAAAAAACCCTCCGATCAGACGACTGTAGTAGGGTCCAGTGTCATGATGGAATCTGCAAGTCTTGGATGTGCCAGAGGAAGAGTCTATTGTAACTCCAACAAGAGGTGCAGCAGTTACATTGATCCTGAACTCTTATAATAGGCTCTGAAGAAGGGACCTGGATTATGTCTTCGGAAGAGGTGGTGTCTCAAGAAATAATGTTAAAAGTTAATTTTGATTATAAAAACATAGAAGTGAACCTGGTGGCATTCTAGGTTCTGTCTTGATTCCTTGCATACAGATCAGGGACTCTCTGATAATTAATACCAGACATATAATAATTTAAAGCTAATGTAGCTCTTTTATAGTTTGATAAATTGGGAATATCTATGGCTATAGTGCTCCATGTATTTACAGAGTAATAGAAAGAGGAAATAATATTGCAAGTTGCTTGACAGAAAGATATCTCAGTGTTAACACTGTCTCTAAGGGTTTGCCTAATCTCTCTGATGAAATTGATCATAGTTCTACTTTTTGTAGAGTAATTGTGCTGCAGGAATTGAATTTCATCTGCTGGTTAGT
The DNA here is from genome assembly GCA_013400695.1 of Neodrepanis coruscans. NCBI lineage: Eukaryota > Metazoa > Chordata > Aves > Passeriformes > Philepittidae > Neodrepanis > Neodrepanis coruscans. The sequence goes on along the minus strand of VYZS01083609.1, from coordinate 53,284 downwards.
TTCACACAGATCACTGAACAGCAAGAAGGCCATTTGAAAATGAATGATTCTATGTTCCAGGAGAAGTTCCATGAGATAGCTGAGGTTTTGTATTCTAATGAAGAGAAAAACACTAAGGAGTGAAAAGAAATATTTAAAAGGATATGAAGGACATAGCTTAGACACCCAGTAATACCAAAGAATAATATCGGTGTGGTTGTGAAACATGCATCTATACTGGAGAGGTAATGGGTGACTACTTCTAATAAGCTGTGAATCTCTGTGTGTAAATGAAAAATAATATCTTAATCTTCATACCAAACTACTTACAACACGAAGTAACTAGGGCAGAATTGGATTTAAAAAGAAATCTACAAGCAAAAAAAGGAAGCCTCCCTAAAGATACATTTTACATTATTTTTATTCTTTTGATGGATCAGTTAAGTATCATTTTATATCCCTCTCCTGTAGAACTACTGCAGTCAACTACATTCAACTCCTGGTCGAGACTCTACCTTTGTGCAGAGGGTTTTCTCAGGGGTCATCAAGCCATGACCAATATGATCCAGTGAAGCCGTTTACTCAAAGCATTATTTCTAACTGCTCACACACTTCTAACTCTATTACTATTGGCACACACTTCTTACTGTATTATTATTGGTTAGTTAAGCTTATGAACACTCTTCTATACATTCTAATGGATTATACCCTTTTCATCACACAGCAGGTTGGCCCAGTCCACCTTCAGCTCCGGATTTGTTTTCTTCTCTTGTTTAACTTTTCTCTTTCTTGCACCAAGGTCAAATTGTCCTTATATGCATTCTTTTCTCACCAGAAAGTTAAGTCAAATTGTCTCTGCATATCTTGCTGCATACCTCTCTCACTAGAAAGCTAGACCGTGCAGCCTGTCCTCTCATGAAAAAGCTGAGTTGTGCATGGGCCTATTGCCCTCCAAAAATCCTACAACACCGAAATTCTTCAGCACCTTTGTTCTTTATGCCATAATTTCTGGGACTAGTGTAAGAGCAATTATATAAACTAGTAATTCACAGGCCCAGGGTCGTCTCCTATACTTATTGTGTTATTGTTATAAGTGAAGTGACAAACCTGAAGATCCACATTCTATAGCCTCCCCTTTGCATTTGCCCATTTTGAGCAATATTTTATGAATGAGTTTTCTTTCCTGATTCTTTCTAATGACATTATCAGATCACAGCTTTGTCCTTGCAGAATTGATATGCTCATATTCAGAAGCCATCCTTTCAAGGAAATTATTCTCATCCTGCTCTCACCTAGCACTTGCAAGTGATAAGTCTGTGCTGAGGTTCAGTGTCAGTGATTAAGTCCACATGCCATAAGCAGTCTAACACTGAGCAAGATTAATTTCAGAAATAATAAGAATAATAATAGTCTTTATTCTATAGAGGGTATTTTAGTTGTGTCGATTCTGATCATCAATTCCCCATAGAATATAATTAGTTTGCTATCTTGTCCAAGAAATGCATCCTAAGGCCTGTGGTTGTGCATCCCCACCTTCTCCAACTCAGGCCACTCTGCAGTCTCAGGAATTCTTGTTAGCCTTGTCCTTGACTCCCAGGTGATGCTGTTCCCCTTGACCTTATCAGAAACACTGTCTATACCAGGAATTCCTGTTGCCTAACAGAGGAAAGGGATGAGACATAATCAGTCATACCCTGATAGCCTTGGAACATTGCTTTCCTGAATCATAGCCAGAGTGGAGCAATATTATTGTTGCTAGACTTTTGAAAAATTCCAACAATTACTATCTTGGATTATGATCAGGATGGAGACTGACAGATGACTAAAGCAATCATCTTTTGACCCTATAAACAGCAGACCTAAGTGAGGGCCATTGAGCTCTCCTTTACTGCAACAAGCTGTGACCAACATCTCCTGTTAGAGGACCATCTTTCAGAGCTCACAAACCCTGAAGCTGGGGATATTCAGATGACCATTGCTGAAAGCTGACGATGGGACCTGGACTGATATCACCCACATTCCTCAAGGCTCAACCCTCATCTGTTGAGGAATGCAAAGACATTCAACATATTTTACTGAATTCTAGGGGAATGTTCAACAGGCATACTTTTGCACATTTATGTGTATATATATATATATATATATATATATATGTAATGTGTATATATATGTATATATATGTGCAATTCTGCTGCACCTACAGGATAATGAGATAAGATCTAGTCGACATGGATTTAGGAGGGGAAGGTCCTTCCTGACCAATTTAATTTCCTTTTATGTTGAATTAAGTCGTCTGATTGATGAGGGAAAATCCGTAGATGTAGAGTACCTAGATTTTAACATGGTTCAGCCCGCGGCTCCACAGAGCGCAATGGGTGGGGATGGAATCGCCCCCATAGTGGCTTCTGGCCCATCTGGGGCTGGGGTGGTGGTGATGGCGGCAACCACAGGTGCAGCTGCTGGCTTTCTCCGCCTGGCTCGCGCTGTGGATGGGGTGACGCTGGGGTGCGTGGTGGCTCTCGCCGGTCCCTGCTTGTGTGTGCACAGGTCCCCTGGTGGCATGGGGCCCAGGCGGTCCTGCTGGTTCCCTAATCCTAACCCATTCCCATCCTGGCCGGTGCGGTGCTGGTGTTGCACGATGCTGGCAGTGAGCATGTGGTGGTGGCAGCCCTCGCGGCCAGTGGAGCCACCCCTGTGGCGGCCATGACTGACGCATGGGGCAAGGCCTGTCCCCAGGCTGGCACTGCCATGCGGAGTGGACCTGGCGTGGCAGCATACAATGCCACTGGTGGCCCTGGGCCCTCAGGGTGCCCCATGATATTGGCAGGGCGGCAGCAGTGGCCCCTTCTCCTGGCAAGCTGCAAGCCATGAGGCATTTTGGCAGGAACACCGCCATGGTGCCTCGTGGTGAAGTCTTGAGGAGGAGGCGGCGCCCAACACCATCACCCAATGAAGAGGCGGTCTGCCCTGGAATGGTGCCCCAAGAAAACGCGAGAACAGGTATCCTATAGAAGCAGCAGGCATGGAAGTCCTGCCTTCTTCGTCGGTTGGCTTTTATCCCAGATCTATCTCTGCTCCCTTGCTCCTTCGTCTCTCTCCCTCGGCCCCAGGCAGCAGCATGGCTGGATCCACGGTGTAGACAGTGCAGCGCTGAGGACCATGCAGCTCCCAGCAGTGGTATCTCTTCCCTTGGGATCTTCTGGGGTTTCCTGTTACTCTCTTTATATTCCAGGAGCTACAGAGTGAGACCAGCGCCATCCATAGGCCAGCCTTCCTTCCTTCCCTTCCTCCACCAGCCCAACAGCCAGTTCAGAGGAGCATAGTTTGTTCCTTTTTTGAGTTTTATTGTTGGGTTTACTGTTTGTTAAATAAAATTTTTTTGGTTGTTATTACCCTATTTGATCTCTTGTCACTTGATAACTCCCCCTAGTGTCCAAACCAGGACATGTAATTATTGTAAATGCTATTGGATCACTTTGTAAATGTTAAATTAGTCACTGATGAAGGGCTGCTAAATCATTTAGACATAGATCGTTTACAAAGTCTGGGACTAAGGTTGGACCTAACTGCACCCGGGCTCCATCAGGAGTCCATCAGGACTGAAAGCAAGGGGATCCTCTCTGAACCTTGTGACTTAAGAGGGAAGGTCTCCCTTACTCATCTGACTCCTTTTCCTTTTGTGTCTGAGGTCCTTGAAATTGTTTCTAATCCTTTTCTTTGTATCTTCCCTTTATGAAGTAAACAACAGAGTGAACCTTGCCATAAAACTTTGTTAAGTCCTGATTTTGCAAATTTACATTAAATCTGCTTTAGCTATTACTTTTGGTGGTAATTCTTCAAGTGACCTAAACCACTGATTTGTGATAGGCACATGAAATTCTATGACTTAGCACTTGTTGAATTTTATATTCTAATTATATACCTGTGTTTATAGAATTTTGAAAGTTTGTTTTGACGGCTGCTGAATGGCTGTTTGGTGAGAAAATGTTTGCTTACAAATATTTCCTGGTATTTTAATATGCACAATGAGATGAATTAAACCATAATGACATAAAATACTTACATTTTCTTTTTACCTTTAAAAAATAATTAAAACAGCTACCCTACACAAAATACAAACAGAAAGTAACTGATGTAAAATTCACAGGAACAGTAGCTGCACATTTTTAAAAAAAGAAATAATAAAAGCCTCATCTCTTACATTATGTATTTGAAAAGATCCTTTTCCCATTGGTGGCTTGACATGTATGTTTAGATGTAGAACATAAAGCTGTACTAATATTAACAGTCATGGCTCCTTTAATTTCTTAGAGACATCTTAATATAAACTTCCATTTTTGTAAATGATAGTGACCATTTCTGAGGATGTTGTCACCTGGCAGCTAAAATTCATAACAATTTCAATCACACAAAATAAATATACAGATAGAAATACAGGTTGTTGGCATTTAGTTTATTTTCACATAGAAGTTTTAGGTCAAGAATTGTTAGTGGTGTAATCAATTGCTAAAACAATAGCAAAACTGTAGAGGAAGAGGCAAAATTAAATATTAGAAAAAAACAATTCTAAAATGACTCTAATTTTAAACATTCATTAATTGAAGTTTAGCTTTACTTCATTTAATAATACAAAAAATGAGACTTAAAAGAATTAGTTCTTCTGATTCTATTCTGTCTATATATATATATCTCAACTATGCTGTAGTTTGCTTAAATACAGCAGTACTTAGGTGCAGCAGAAATTTTTTGAAGTTGTAATTACAGCTTGTTTAAAATCTGAGTTCAACCTGTGTATCTCTTGGCATAAACAGAGAATATGAAAATCTATATTTCTATAACTTGAAGAAATCTTGGAATCCACTTTTAGGTGACTAGTAGAATTCATCATTGCTCACTACCTAACTGAAATATTAGATGTGTTCCCAAATGGGGGTAATTCATTCTACATAAAAAAAAAAAAAATCCCATCTAAATTCCCTGTAATGTCCAGGAAAGGAAGAAGGTACCTCTAAGGGGCAGAGAACAAACATTCCTTAGTCATCCAATCTCCACTGACTGCTGGGGACATTGATATGGCAGAATGGTCATGTAGACATGGAGAAAATGAGCACTGTTCTGAAGAGGGACACCAAATAGAGCTATATAATAAAGCGGCACAGTGGAAGGACTGCCCATTTTCACATAAGGATCTAGTTCTTTGAAGCATTCCTCCTGAAAATTGAAAAATTCTGTGCTGCTTTTTACCTGACACTGAATCAAAGCCTTGCTCTAACCAGGTATAATGGAGTGGGGTGAAAAAAAAAAAAAAAAAAAAAAAAAAAAAAAAAAAAAAAAAAAAAAAAAAAAAGAAAAAAACCCCGCAAAACTAATACTGTAATGAGCCATCAATCCCCAAAATTTGTTTGTTTTGTTTTTTATTTTCTTTTAATTCAACGTTCATCTAATGTAAATTGCATTCAAGGGAGTGCTGCTGGCACTTCCCGGTCACTATTCTGCTATGTGTCTTCACTCTCAGAGGGAAAACTTAGGTTTGCCCACATTGTGTATTTGTACTATGAGATTATTTTTCTAAAACACAGTCCACAAAATAGGTGTTTGCCCAGAATTTCACTGCTATTCTCTTCAAGAGGCAGGTGTCCGCCTCCTCAGAAGTAAGTAGGTCTGATCGTGCCTGGGTGATACAATAACCTTTTATTATAAAAGGGGGGATTAAAAGGGTTAACTAAGATGGAAAAGCAGGCAGACTGAATAGCTGTTTGACACTAAGTGAGCTTTAGGCAGACATGGTCTGACTGAACTTTCCTTTATCTATATAGAATCACATATACATCAGGGAACTGAGGAGTTTTTAGAAATGGGAGGATTTGAGTTCTGGAACATATTTTGTGAGATAAGAGAAAAGCTGCTTTATCTGCCACCTCTCTGCTCCACAATAATAGCAAAATAATTCTTATCACTTCTGCACTAATATTAGTAAAGGAGATACTAAAGCTTTGTAAGGCCTCTTCCATTTGCTTTGAAAGTAAAAATAAAATTTCACCAGAATTTAATTCTGTCTTCTAAGTCTGCCTTCATCAGTCATGTGATGTAATAGTACTTATCATGATGAACATCTTTGATTTAATGCTGATATGCATAAGAGACATCTCATTTTAATTTTTAATTAAATGAAATTACAGTACATAGAAATTGCAGTACATAGAAGGTCAGGGTACTGAAACTATGGCTTAGTATGTAAAAGATTTACATATGTTGAGCTTCATTCTTTGTGAGCTGCTCCAGTGACTTCCCTGCAGCACTTCATGCTGCATAGAACCTTGTGAAAATCCTTACAGGCTTGAGACCTTCCACATTACAGGCAGAATAAGGGTTAAAGAAAAATATGCAAAATGGACTTTTTAACTTTGGCAGTGTGTGAGGGGCAGATGTGTCCAAAGTGCTTTCTGGGTCTCAGAATTCCTGGCTTTGGTCTGGATTGAAAAATAGACTATTCATTTCCTTTCATGAAAGGAATTTTCCTTTCATGAAAGGAAATTAAATGAGATTTTGGGAGCTGGAAGGGGTTTGCATTCATAGTGTAAGGTAGTGAGCAGATTACTGATTGAAATTCAGTGGGGAAATTAGTGTAAGTTAATTTGCATTTTGAAATTAGTATTAACTTTTTTTTTCTCCTGTTAGAAGTGAGAGAAGAAAAGTGTCCACATCTGTACCACATTTGTAAATGTTTAAATCAGCTAACAAGAAATACTGTTTTTCCAAATAATGCAATCTGTTAATTTATGACATAATTAAATATGCATTTCTGTAAAAGCTCAAAACGGAAAGTTTAATGAATTTTTAATTACATTTATTTTTGCATATGCAGATATATTATTAATAAAGTGTGTAATTTAGACCTAATTTACATAGTGTGTGAATATAATTAAAATCAGACCTTCATTAAAGAATTATAGGAAATTTTTAATTTCTTATGTATTTTAAGAATGGAATCAAGATTATTTCAAGAGTAATGCCAACAATGACTAGTAATACATATGAAATGGGTGAAACTTATATTGCACATGTCAAACTATGTTTTAAAACCAAGAAATAGCTTAAATAGCTTAATAATAACTTATGGGCATAACTCACGCCCATAATTTTTGGTTTTCAAACTGTCAAAATTTTGATTTTGTAATTGGGATATATTTAACTATAAAATTGAAAACATTAAATTGTAAGAATATTAAGATGTGCACAATTTCTGATATTTCAATTTTTTTTTAATTGCTGACATTTGGGAAGCATGAGAGCTCTTTTTTTTGGCTGCAGGATTTCCTTTGTACTTATTCTATTATAAACAAACAAAAAAATAAATACAGAGTAGTTAAAATTTTCTTTATATTCCAGGTGTCTGGACTTTAAAAGAATATTAAATGTAGCATGATTTATGGTAAGGATATGGACATTCACAAGAAAGGTATAAGATGTAATAGACCCCCTGTGTGTGTAAAATTATAATCCTCTTGTCATCTTTATGAAGGAAGAAAAACTCATTTGGTAAATATATTGTTCTTTCAAAACATTCTGCAGATGAATCAGACGATGATCCCTCATATCAATAGAACTCTTGGCATAATGCTTGCATTCTACTTTAGGTGTTTAGGTCACTAGTTATTTGTGTTTAAGAGATTGGAACACCTGACACTAACTCTTTTTGTCTCCACAAGAGAAAAATAATAAAAATACTGTTTGTTTCTTTGTCTTGTTGTCTCCTGGTGTTTCAGTATGGGTCACAGGAAAGTTGTGTGCTTTGTGTACTTAATATACACAGGGTAGAGGAACTCCAGCTTGAGTTGTATGTGGAAATAATTGTAGATTTGGACCCAGAGTGATGATGGACTAATGAGCTGACAGAGCACAAGTGTAAGAAGAAAGTAAGAAAATCATTACTTTATGAACAAGTGTTCAAAATTATACTCAAAAATTATTAGAAAATGTCAGTTGAAGACTCTACAACCAGCAGGAAATAACAAAATTGTTCAGACGTTTCTGAATTCTAATCACTCTGTTTGAGTATTGGATCTTTACTGGCTCTGCCTGATTCAATAAAAGTTTGGCTAATGAATTTCTACTTCCAAAGGCATTTCCGATCTCAATTTGTGAAATAAAATGACTGGAGACTATTGAGACGTTCTTAGTCCTGAGTCTAAATACTTGCAAAGCTCTTGGTTTGCTTCAGTTTGTAATATTGTTTGGGATTATTTTTCTATGACATGAAATAGTATAAAAGTAGAAAGAACAGCAAGCCAGTTGATTTGATGGGATTTTATAACTGGTTTTAATTTGCTTCCTTTTCAGTCATGGTGCAAGATTTTCTTTTGGAATAGAAATGAATGTATTTCAGATTTATTTTTTATTGTAAAACTGCTTGGCACAGGGTAAGTTATTACTGAGAAACTCTAAAATTAAAAAAGAATTTAAAAAAGTTAAAAAATTAAAATTAAAAAAGCAGCATCACTGCATTTAATGGTTTGACAGCATTCTATTATAAACCCTACATTTGATGTTTTTCTTAGTCTGTTGGCTTGCTACAAAGAACTGAGGATATCAGCTCAGATGTAGTTTAATTAAACAGAACAGAAAGCACGACAATTGGTTAAAGGATTCTAACATGAAAAAATCAGAGATTATAAAATTTTAATTATTAAATAGTTACTTATCAAAAAGATAATGTTTTCTCACAAAGGTCAATGCCACTGGCGACAAAACACATTTGTTCTGATCTCACAGTTACTTGTTATTGTAACCAGCATGAGTGAACTGTTACATGTTCAGAGCAAGACCAGAAAATTTCCAGATATATTCTGTATTGATTTCTATTTACTGTATGTTAAAATTTGTATGACAGTCCTATTCTTGCAGTCAGTTTAATGCGTATGTTTCTTTATTATCTAAAATCAGGTACTCAAATAAAATTTTTCAAGACTGAGAATTCGGTGATGGATAATTATATTAAATACTCTTACTATCCAAATACTAGGAGAGTCCTGTAAACCCAGTCGTCATTAATGAAAGCCAATCCTGCTGTTTATCTAGCAAAAACATCCTTATCATGTCCCAAGATATAAAGCACTTATGTGTGGAAAATACATCATGTAAGTTATTTACACAAAATTTAAAAATACTGGTTTTATTTTGTCTGTAGAAGCCACAGGAGCAGGAGCTGAAGATCATTGGTTCCTCAGGGTCTTCACCTCATATCTATTAATGAAGAGAAGATTTTTTATTTTTTTGAATGTTAATGCTTCTTGCTTTGAGCTTATGAGCATGGGATCTTTATATCCAGTAACTACACTATGGAAAAAACCCACCAAACTCAAATTGGCATATAGTGTGAAATAACAGTATTAAAAATAATATAAATACTATGATTGTATCCATACCCATATGCAAATGTGCCATACAAAAAGGCAGCAAAGCATTATATGCTTAGTTCAATTTGAACATTTGTAGAGGTGTAAGTGCCAAGGGTCACAGATGACAAGATCTGCCCTGTACTTACTGAATACAGAGGATTCCAGATGACTTCAAAACTTACCCACTGCAGGACACATCTGTGTTCATCAGCCAAGCTAGTGGCACTTTGGCGAAATAACAAAGGGCAAAGTTCTTTTTGCAGTCAGTGAGGATTGAGAAAAAAATGTGAGAGAAACCACCTTATAAACACCAAGGTCAGATGCCAGAACAGGGATTCCTCTGAAGCCTGTGAAAGGCCATGAAAAAGCAGGTGTTTTGTTGTAGCCTTTGGTTACACTGCTGTGGAGTAGGCATGCCTCTGCAACCCAAGGAGAGGAACACAGTGGAACAGATATTCACAATGGAGCCTGTTTTTGGCTCCAGTCTGGATAAACCTTGAAGGAGCAGCGACATGTGGAGAGCTCCAGGTGTAGTCTGGAGCAGAGTCAAAGTACGAGGAGGAAAGAGAGGTAGATAAAAACTGTTATAAAATGGCCATAACTTCCCCGGTCCCCAACCCCCTGCACTGTTTTTGGATTATAGAGCAGCTAGGAGCAAAACAGTGAAGCCAGGCTTGGGAAGGAGTGGGTGGAGGGAAAGTGTGTGTTGTCTCGATTTCTCATGATCCAAATCGAATTTAACTAGCAGTAATTTAAATTATCTTCCTATTTTTTCCTGTGATTTTCTCCCCCTGTCCTGTTGTGGAGGTGGACTGGAAGGTGGAGGTGACTGGACATTAAGCAGCCAGTTGAGGTCAATACCCAATAATTATTATTCTTTTCAGATTACTGTGTGTGAATCCCTAAAATACTAACTTCTGTTCTAATACTTCTAATAATGGTTGCTTGATACAGCCTTTTCTAAGTTTTATAGAGTTTTGACTATGATTTGGCTACTGTGACAGCACTATTAAATAATTCTTTCTAGGAACAGTAATTTACACCTTTTCAACACTGTATTTTCTTCAAAACACTGTAGGTGAGAATATGTAACTAAGAAAGGACTAAGTTTTACAGATTTATATATGTAGATTAAGTTCTAAAAGACTTTTTTATAGAGATTTATTTCAATTGTTTTTCAAATAAGCGCAGTGATTAGGATTTTCAAAGTCACTAGTGATTTTTAGTATCTGAATAAATTAAAATCAAGGGAATTAAATTTGGAAAGCTAGAGATCAACCTTTCATCAAAAGCTTTTTAAAAAAATACATATTGAGTATCTGATTGGAACCTTGAAAGATCATCTGTTCCAGTCTTTAATGGGAAAGACAGACTAGGTAAGGTATCTACCTCTCCAAATATATCTTGAAAAACTGCAGTGAAGAGGACTCTACTATGTCCCTGGGGAGGGTGTTCCAATGAATTTTTGTTCTCACAATAAAAAATACTGTTTTCAGGGAGTAATGTTGTCTTTAACAGTTTAGGTAAAGGCTCATGGCACCAGATTTTGGCACCTGATTGAAGTACCTAGATTGAGTATAAATTTTATGTTCCATGAGTAGTCAGCTCAGATGGCTTAAATTATGATAAAATCATTTATGATATCAATTATGATAAAATCTCTGGGAGGGTTCTAAGTCAATGGAAGATCTAATTATAAACACAGAGAAAACACAAATAGAATTTAACCCATTTAAATCCAGATACATCTAAGACTATGTCCTTAGCATGGACTTACTTTATCTTCTTTTAAACTGCAGTGCAAGAATATCAGGAGTTATTGTGGGGTTTTTTTCTGAAAACATCATTTATGTTGCTGTAAATAGTGACAACTAAAACCTACACAGCAGATTTTACTATTTCATTGTCTATGAGAAAATAGATTTTATCCCATGTAAATTTTTTATGATGCACAAAAACCAGTTAACAGTGCTAAAACATTCATTTACTATTACATTTAAAAATTTCTAATGTAAATCCTCTTTTTTTTTTTTTTTCCCCCTTTCAAGAGCACTCAGTAACATTTATTTTAAGCTATTTTATGAATGGAGAAAATCTTTCTATACATATGTGATATTACTACTTTTCTCTTTATTTTGTCTATCTTTACTTTGCAGTGTGTTAATTTTTATTTTTCTGTTAAGGAGAGATAATATCTTACGGATTATTATTATTATTGGTAAATGTAATAAAGTATTTAATAATTTCAAGACTTATCTGTAAGGAGAACTGATTAATTTTCCCACAGAGGTGCTCAAAAGATCCCAAACAAGATACAACACAGGGATCCGCTTCCATACCTACTATCTCCTGCCAAAAGCTCTAATTTAAAATAAGAATTCTCTACCAACACTGCCCCTGAAAACATTTGTAATGTTCTTCATCTGCAGGCTATTAACAATGTCCTTTCATGGCTCATTTTACTCAATTTAACATCTTCTCAAGATACTATCGACCCTGACATCATTTTACATGATCTTAAGCACCTTTTAAGTCTCACTGGCATTGTTTTAGCCTGGCTGATAACTTTATCTAACTTGACCATGAAAGTGTAATTTAATTACTACAGGTGTATTTTTCCTGAGCTTCTTTTCACTTGAGTCAGGTAAACCATGGAGTAGGATTTTCGTACTTCCTAACACAATGCTAAATGACGATACTTGCTATTTGAACTGTTGATTCTTCTGAAAATTTTTTTACTGCAATGTGTTTGGAAATGGAAAATTATACAACAAGTCAGTATAATAAAACATTAATTGATAACATGGAATTTTGTTTTAGCAATTTTAAGTTAGGCTTGCTTCTTTGTTTGATACCTGTGATTAGAAGTTTACAATAACCTCAAGAAAATATATCCTACTAGGGATACTACAGGGTATTATTTGATGCTGTCTCTAAGTTATTTCCAAAGAAAAGCTTCCTGGAATGTAATAATTCTGCAGCAATCCACTGAGTTCTCGATCCATGTGTGTTCCTATTCAGTGATATTTTCTCTCACCCCAGAAGTCAGAGCTCATACTGTGTAATCTAATGTATGATTACGTACCAAGTCTTCCTGTTATATTAGTTGGTCATATCCTTTCTCAGTAAGTAGTTCCATGAATGCACCTCCTGCCAACAGCTTCCACACTGCTGATGGAACAAACTCCAAGTTTGATTAAGATGGAAATAACTCATGTCAAGGACAAGTTGGTTCAGTATTGACATCTTGTCACAGAATTTGCCTCTGTTTTTTTATTCTAAAAGAAAGATTTCTCAAGTATCACTTATTTTTCCTACGCATATATATATATATATAATCTTTGTAGCCATTTTCTGTGTATTTGATAGTGTTGTGGGTTAGAAAATAAAACCGTTCCCCCCCCCATTCCCCGTGGGGCACGGACATGCGGGGGCCATGCCGGGGCTCCTCCAGTGCCGGGGCTGCCCAGCAACCACATGGCGCTGCAGGGCCAGGCCGGTGCCGGTGCCGGTGCAATGGGGCCGCCGCGTGGCCGCGGGCAATGCCATTTCCGGGTATGCACTTCCGGCTTGTGGGTCGGCGTCACTTCCGGGCCGTGGGCCAGGGGGGCCGCCCCAGGGGGCCGCAGTACCGGGGCCAGGGCTGCGCTGCGCCCGCGTGGCCGCGC
>VYZS01083609.1:309-31281 GCA_013400695.1 Neodrepanis coruscans | reverse complement strand
ATATATATATATATATATATATATGTAAGTTAGAAAAAAGATAGAGAAAAAATAAATTAAAAATAAAATACCAGGGGACCCAACAAAAACAAAAAATCAACTCTCAACCAAGAAAAGAAACAATGACACCACCCACACCAAAACAAGCAAAAACCAAACAGAAAACACTTTTTTTGTCCCCAAGTGTCCTGGAGTGCAATGATGCTGCTGAAACAGCTGGGGGTGCTGGCGGCCTACAGGAGGTGGGGGGGGGTGTGGCCACTCTGCATTGGTTGCTGGGGTGCTGCAGGAGTGGAGGGGTCTGCTACTGAAGGTGGAGGTCCAGGAGCTCACTGAAGAACCACCAGAGTTGCAGCAGGAGGGTGGCAGGTCAGAGGCAGGTCCACAGCATCGGGCTGGAGAAGCCAATGGTCATGTGATTGAAACAAAATGGCAGGTGTGGCAGCTACAAGTGGTAAAATGGGCTTCTGTTCTCACTGGGTCGGCGACGAAAAGAGAGAGCAAGGCTGAGAGTTCGGTGATAATATAGCGCTCTGGGGACTTCCCAAAAGTCTCCCACCTTTCCGCCTTTCCACATGACTGAGAGGCGTTGTCATGTGTCGTTCCATCTTGCTATTGGTTAGCAACTGAGCTTGCTCTGCCCTGGCTCTGCCCTGCTTTTGCCTCCAAACATTTCTTATGTTAACATGACGCAGTAGCCTATCAGCATGGCAGCCAGCTCCGATCCCTCCTGCACCGTTCCCATGCCCAGCCAGCCAGCATGGAGAAGGGGGTTGCTGCCCCACCACTTTGGCTGTACTGTCCATGCCCAGTGTGCTCTGGGGTGAACATGTCCCTGGCCCACTAGCAGCACCAACAGAAGCAGTGCCACTGGGGCCGCCCGCCTGCCTGCAGCTCCTGGTGCCAGACCGTGGCAGTTGTGCCCCCACTCCCCGTTCTGGCCGCTGATCCCCATTGCCACCACGACCAGCCCAGCATGCCCAGCACAGTGCCACCGCCACCACTAACAGTCTCAGGGTGCTACCGTGAACCGGCCAGATCTGCACTGGCCCCCATGCACTGCCCCACTGCCACCCCACTGCTAATGCCAGCAGTGAGGCAGCAAGGGCAGGGGCAGCTCAGCCTGGCTGGCACCAGCACCAGCCCAGTCACAGACCCTGGGGTGCCATGGGCAGGGTCTGTCACCAATGGCACCAGCGCCACCGTCTTGGGGCCTCCCAGAGCTGCTCAGAAAAAGACGGGGGTCCTGCACCCCCACTCAGCCATGCATGCTCACAGCCAAGAAAATGCCACACCAGGGCCTCCCTGTGCCTTGAGACAGTAAGATGCTCTGAGTGCCAAGTGTTTGGAAAGCAGCTCTGAAGAGAACTTTAGGATTCTGGTAGACAGCAGCAGTCCTTTCTCATCACAAAGAAGTCCAAAAGCGTACTGACTGCATTAAAGGCGAGTGCTACCAGCAGTTCAGCGGAGGCAATCCTTTTTTATTCAGCATTGGTGAGACAGCATCTGGAATAACGTGTTCAGTTCTGGACTATTGAGTATGAGAGACATAGACTTACTGAAGCAAGTCCAGCATAAAACCATAAAGATGGGCAAGAAACTGTAACATCTTTCAAATGAGGAGAGCCTGAAATGTGGGACTACTCAGCCTGGAAAAGGGAAGGCTTGGGGAGATTTTATCAATGTGTATTAACACCTGACAGAAGAGAATGAAGATGAGATGGCCAGATTTAGCAGAAAATATACTTGAGCTGACTGTGCTTGAAATGGGGAGCTGGTCCCCTTTTGTTGGAGGTGTTTCTTCTAAAGTAAATAATTCAGTGATTCCATGATTCTTGAACCTCTTGAGGCTTCAGTCAATCCAATTTTCTGCTTTCTGAGGTCACTGAGGTCTCTGAATCGACACTTTGCCACTTTTTTTGTCTGCCACTCCATCCAGTTTAGATTCATCAAAAACTCTCCTAATGTTGCCCTGCTATCATTGTCCAGTCCACTGATAAAGACATTGAAAAAACCAGGCCTCAGCTTTCACACCTGGATACTCTGCTTGTCAGTGGCTGTCATCTGGATATTACCCCACTGATCATATTCTTCACACACAGGATCCAACAGGTTTTTGCCATACCTAAATATCCATGATTTTGCTCAGTCATTGCAGATTTCTTCAGCTTCTGTTGTATTTTCTGTTGTTTTGTTTACATAGGACAGGACTTAGTGGATAAAGATTAAATGCTTGGGTAGTAAACGCTGCTTTCCTTATGAAGAAAAGGAAAAAGGAAAGTATTATTGGTGCATCCTTAGTGTGTTATTTAAAAAAAAAATCAGCATACTTCCTGATAAAAGAAAACAATAAAGGATTTTTTTTTGTTTACTTGGTTATATACATTATTAGTAATTGACATGTATTATCAGCTTGTATATATAGCTTTTTTCCAAAATGTAATGCAATTAAGATTATAAAATTAACTAAGGAAAAGAAATAGTAGTATTATCTATGTAATATTTCATTGAAAGAGATTTTAAAAATTTTCTTTAGCAACATATATGATACAGAAAATAATGAGGTTTAGATGGCCTACCAGAGTATGTAAATATCTAGGTAATGTGGAATTCTGTGGCAATTACTAAGTCTGTTACTGGGAATTATGTTAGCATTTTGTCATTATATTAAGGGCTTAAAAGTGATCAAAAATCTTGCCAGGAAAAAAAGGTGAATGAAACTTACACAGGTAATGTGGAGCTTTAAAATGTAGTACTTGGGACATTATACTCCTCCTGAAAACGAGGAAAGATCATTCCTACTTCAAAGCCATAAAAAGCGCTATACAATGTGCTATACAAGCAAAAAAGACAAGAATTCTTGATATGTGATGCCCCAGGGAGAACTACTGAGCCATTAAAACTCTTGAAAAGAAAGTTTTATTAGATTTAGTGCCGTGGCACTACATTTGCAATTTGTAGATCTAAATACCTGTCCAGACTAAATTCAAAAAAGGAAACAATACTTAATCTCCAGAACAGCACTATTTTTTATTTTGTAATGGCATCACAATTATTAGAATTCCAGACAACTTACAATTGAAAGGGAATGAGAGTCAAAGCACAGCAAAACCTACTGGTCATGGTTCTGTTTCAATTTCAAATCAATGTAGTTCATAAATGATACATGGAGCCAACATGCCTCCACAGTAAAAGGAAACTCAGAAATATTATCTGCCAGTATTCTTTTTGAGAATTGCCTTTCTGATCCTAGCAACCATTCAGCCACATTGTAATTCCAGTCAGCCTGATGCAAGCCCTTTTAAATATAATAGCTTAAAGTAATCTGTATTGCTAATAGCAGTGAGATACGTATTTGCTTTTCATCATTCTACACATTTTGAACAGATTTTTATAAGTGTTTAGACATATCAAGATACAGAAGTCATCTAGTGGGATTTCTGTGGTATGACTTACAAGCACAACAGTTTCTAAATACCTAGAAAGTTTCTATCTATTTAAATACTTTCAAGTCTGGCCCAGTTTTGAAAGCATGTGGGAAAGAACCACAAAATGAGTATCAAGAAAAGGGTGGGTTAAAGATAATCTGTCTTATCTAGGCAAGAACTATAAAAGTGTTGAAGTATAGCACCTGTCCATAGCCTGTGAAATACTGCCAAGGGGAACTGCAGATTCAAGCTTGCAAGATTCAAGAAGTTTGAACAAGTATTCAAGGTCTGATCAAATGTAGGTTACTATAAAGAAGATTTAACAGGTCTAAGAGAACCTTTAGCCATGGATGGTGTTGGGAGCTGAAAACAATCAGAGACTGGCAGAGTACTGGAAACTGCATCACGTGTTTATTTAGTTGTTGCTCTTCATCGGGAGTCCATGAGGAGTCACTTGTGGACAGAGGTTATTGGGCAAATTGCAATTGTAGTCCTGAGCACATGAGTTACAGGAAAACAAGCTATGTATGACTCTTAGGTATGCATACCATCCATACAAAGGTATGCATATCATTCATAAAAAAGTCTGAAATTCAAAGAGGACAGGCAAACTAGGGGAAAACTGCTCTTTATGTCACAGAGTGAAGAGTTACTTGCTGCACTCCCTCAATGGGCTTTCATCATCAGGAAATGGCAGGGAGGCAGAAGAAATGTACCTCCAGAGACACAAATGGGACGCTGGTCAAGGAATTCATCACAGTGGGCCCTGATCTTCCTGAGGAAGACTGAAATGGCCAACAAAAAAAATCCCTGAAGAAATACTGGACTGGGGAGCCTAACAACGAGGAAAAACGAAACCAAAAAAAAAAAAAAAAAAAAAAANAAAAAAAAAAAAAAGAAAAGTAGAATCTGAGAAGGATTTGCTTTTTAACAGATGTTAGAGGACAGTTAATGAGCCTTTCTAAAATAATTAGATAATGTGGACTGTTAGACTGTTAAAATATCACTTTGACTAGTGACAAACTCCAGGCTCATCTATGAGGTGTGTTCTCCTGCCTTTAATGAGGTTCTGAGAATTGCAGGAGCAGAAAATCTGACATGGGGGGTGGTGTCACTGAGTCTGTGCCTGGGCTCAGCCTGGATGCTTACAGGGACTGCAACATTACCCTGGTGTAGCTTCCCGACACTAATAACAGGGGAAGAAAAATCCCTTAGAGAAGGTCTTGAAGAAATTTCCCCATTCTCATAGCATAGTAACTTAAATTTACTCATTAATCCAGAAGCTAGTCTAGTTTTTACGCTGTTTCTATCTAGTTACACACTTCCAACCAGTCTGTTTGCCTTGCAACTATGTTATAACATGATTGCAAGTGCAATGTAAGTGCTTAAGGGATGACATAATACAACAGGTGGCCTTCCTGTTCCTGTTATATGTGTTTCTTTTGCAAGACTGTATGGCAAGAGCAGCCAAGTTTATTATCAGAATATTTATATAAGGCAAAGATAGAGCCAAAAATTTTGCACAATTATCTCAGGAAAAAAGTTGTGTTTGTTTGTTTTACTACTGCCCCATGAATTATTGAAGTGTTTTAATTTTGAAAATATCCCAATTTTTTCAAGTTTTGTGGAGGGCAGTGTTATTGCAGTAAGCAGCACCTTAGTCAGAAGAGATCTCTTCTTTGCAAGAGGTGCCTATTACTTTAGCTTCTTGTTCCTGTGTCTGTACAGAATTAACTGCAACAAAGGCATAGAGAAAAGACTGGTGAAGACCAAGCATTTTAGCTAAGAGCAGAATGGCTTATTCCTCTTGTGCCCCTATTCCCCCATGAGAAAATCACATTGCTCAGGAATATAGAACAGCTGTAGTTTTAACTATCATTTCTAAGGCATCAATCTCTTACTTCCACCAGGCTTTTATAATTTTTCTCATAAGTGAGATGGGACAATACTTGCTTCTTTATGTATAAGCTACTTTGTCATCTTACAAAGTCCTGAATTCACTTTCTTTATTGCTTATGAATTCATCTTGAGGGCCTGACAGTCTTTTTCTAATCTTTTTGCTCTCTTTTCCTTCATTCTCTTCCAGGGGTCTTGCTTTCTGCCTGAGGTTGTCTGAATGCTTATGAATTATGTGATTCTCTACAACAAACTCTCTTTAGTTACACTGGAAAAACAAAAAGGCAGCAATTTTGGTAGACAGCCTGCTTTACCAGACCAGTGGTAATGCAATTTTTTATTATAATAATAATAATAATAATAATAATAATAATAATAATAATAATAATAATAATAATAATAATATTTAAATTAATAAGTATTTTGTGAAGGGAAGTTTAGTTAATGGATATGTTTCTTATAGCATCCAAGAAAAATTTCAAGCACAATTTTGTCTACAATAGGCAGTAATTTATATTTGGAATTTTTTAACAAGCTGTGTTTTGTCTTACAGACTCAAAAACACAGTTCAATTTAAAAATGCACCTAAAAATGACTATTTTTGTAATGAAAATATCCTGAAGATGGGAAGATATGTTTCATTTTCAGTTAAAAGATCAATAAGAATTTTTAGATGGTGAATAATTTGAGATAGCAGTCCCATTTTTAAAGACTGAAGAGTACATACTTCTGTACATTCCCTCAGTAAATCTAAGATATGCTGATTTATGGCAAAAATCTATTTATTGATTTTATGAAACATTTGGGATCATTTTGTATCTATAATACTTTCTTATAGAAAATGCAATTATTTCCAAGGCATTTTATAATCAGTATCAAAACCTCTTAATGGTGGTTTTATTAGATGAGAATCAGGACACAAGGGGGCTCCATTGCTTTACTTTTCTGGATTTTCTTGTACACTACTGATATTGTACAAAACATGTTTTTTCTTGGAATTATCCAGGACATTTTCTATAAACCTATAAAGGTGATTGAAAGGTAGATTATTCTACTTTGAGTAATAGAAATGTTATAATTTGTTTCTTTTGTTCAAAATTACCTGATTTCTGTATTTCATCTGTTTGCCTGTATATACACTGCAGGTGATGGCTTCTTGACAGGAGGATCAGCTAATGATTTTTCTTACATGGATCTGTTTAAAGTATGCAGTTCCTTGTCTCATCCTATGCAGAAAAGAATTGTTCTTCAATGCCTTCTTCGAGTTCAGATTCTCCTATCCTTGTTTTTATGGCAGAATAGATCTTTTAGTTTTTAGTCATATTACTTTGTACCCTTACATCAACATGAAAAAAAAAAAAAACCAGAAAAAATACAGATCTAAGTATTTCAACTTAATTTCTTCCTCAGGAGGAAGAAATCAACAAAAATAACTTTTTTTTTCTCTCTTTTGTGCTCTTGAAACATTAATTGGCTAATAGTATCCCAAATAAATTCTGACATTTTCAATGATGCTGAGGAAAACAAAAAAAGCACACTAAAAATGAAGTGTTTCTGAAACTTATGCAATAACAACAATTGTGTCCATTTTAGGCATATTAGGTAAGCAGGAAAAAAACCCCACATTTTTTCAAACTGAAAAAAAAGATGAAATAAATAACAAGAAAAGTATTTACAACTCTCTCAGATAAAAAACCAAGAGTGAATTTATTCTAGTTTTACAGAGATGTTAGAGAATACATTAATTTAAGTTTGATGACGGACTCATAAGATGTTTCTAAAATGTTGGCTCACCTTAAGAGATGAAATTCTCTTTGAGAGAAAGCAACTTCAAATAACTTATCTGTTGAGGTGCTGTTCGGTTTGAGGCATCTGTTTTTGAAAAAGCTCTTAGAAGTTTTAGGTCCCTCTGGGGTCTTAAAGCTTGTGCTGAGCTGGATAAAATATTTGAAAGTGAGGAAGAAATATAGTCTAATAATGGTAGTTACTAGGCAAGCCATGTTTCAGCCAAGGAAGACAAGCTCTGAACAGAGTGTGGCTTGTTCACAAAAATGAAGGTAGGCCATGGTATTACCCATTCCTGCTCCATATTCCTGCCTGAATGAAATTAGTTGTATCAATGGAAAATAGACATGATGTGAAAACCATCTTTGTGACTCATTTTTTATCCATCATTAATACTCTAGCTAAAAAAGTCCATCACTGCATTTTTTCCCTTAGACTTTCTCATAAATTCACAAGGCCTTTTGCCAGAAGTAATTCAGGCTTGTGAACAATATATTATTTTGTTTGTTTGTTTGTTTTTTAGTTGCATCACGTGGATTTTGAAAAGTCAAGGAGTTTGAAATATAACCAGGATTGAGGACCAAATGCTGAAACTCTTACTCATGTTAGTTATCTCAGCATGGACATCAAGAACTTTCTTTTTAAGGATTCTAGACTATAGAAAAAAAATTGGTCTGCATAAAATGATGTAGCTGAAACAATACTTACATTGTTTCCAAAGCACAGTCTATGACTTGTAATTGTAGTTTCTTTGGTTAAGCAAATACTATGCATGTCATGTAAAAAAATTTAGCTGATTGTATTCATACACTTGAGCATGTCAAATGCCTGATGTTCATAAATGAATAACATGACAGATTCAGTTCAACTACCTGGTAGAGCTGAAGTAGGTAATGATATCGGTTTAACTGAGCCCACCAGACCTTCCCATCACATGTGGAGATAGGTCATCAGATTCTTTAATGATACATGAAAATATCTTGAGCTTTCTGTGGGCAACCAGAAAATATTCTATAAATTATTTAGCTGAAATAAAATATGCATGTTGGCAGAAAAGGAATAAAATTGAAGTATTCCTGCTTTCACTTTTTCTGACTATTCATTTATCACACAATTAGACACCGAGATGATAGTGAAGGCAATTTTCCTGATAATTTAACAGTTGCAGTGAGGATTGGTTTTATATATTCAGTTATAGTGCTTTTGCCTTCTCAGCCTTAGTCTCTGGTAAAATACACTGATTGGACTAATCCATCTGCAAGCTGAAGAAGTGAACAAGGTTAGAGGTGGTAATAAGAATCTGGCACAGGTTTGTTTTCATTCAGTGTCATTTGTTTAGAATGTACTTTTTTTGTGAGCTGAAAGAGCCCTTGCACTACAGTCAAGCAGACCAGACAAGTGTATCTGTGTACAGATTTTTTTAGATGGCCAACTCATAGTTCAAATGACTTGATTTCTTCTGTGCACAATCAGTCGCGAGCTGTTCAAGCACCAATGGCTCAGCAGAACACCAGGTTCCTGGAAAAAAAACAACTTCCCACTCGAGCCTTTTTGCCTGAAGCTTACCCTCCCTCCTCCATTATTTTGTTCCTTTTTTATTATTTCGATTTAGCCTCCTCTCTGGTTACTCAGAACTAGGAGTCACTGTTGCATAGTTACTGAAAACTACCAGTCTGTGAGTGTCAGTACAATGGAGCAGCAGTGTACTTGACTGATGGGTTGGCTTTCTTTATTATGGAGCTTAAAATAAGTTCCCATGAATTAAGAGAATAGATTGAAGTATGCTTTTTTAAAAGTCCATTTTAAAAAAGTTTTTCACAGCTTTTAAAAGCTGTCAGCCAGATTTAATGAAATTAAATTATCTATAAGAGCAGATGAACAATCAGTGATTGATGTCTTCATTAGACGCCTTGAGAGTTGCAAGGTTTACCTTGACCAGTCGTAACAGGTATCTCTCTGTGACTTTAGAAATTTGCTTTATTCTTGAAGACTGTCCTGGATTCTTTGCTAACAGAGACCATTGTTTTTCTTTTTTAAATCACTAAAAACATGTAAAAAATACTTTCTAGCAATTTATCATATTTTACTTTCAGAGTCTGTAATGCCCCAAACTGTACTGTAGTAAGGCACGTAGTGCTAGTGCAAAGTGAAAAGTACTGATGACCTTTTGGATTCCTAAGAAAAACACCTCTTGTTTATGGCAAAATTAAAGTAAACCATTAAATAGACATGCTCCTTCAGTCAGTGAATGACAGAACTGAATGGATACAGGTCTGTCAAAATTCAAATAGCTATTTTTTATGTGACCCAAGGACCTCACCTTAACAAGTATTTCAGACCATATTATCTTTTTAATTCCTCTTGTCAACCAAGAACGATGTCAGAGGACAAGTCTAAAGAGTGAAGTCTGGTTGAAAAACAACTGAATTAGTGAAAAGCTAGTATGTATTAATGGCACTGTGCAAGAATGTCTGGATCAACTCCTACCTGAAATCCATAAACTTATTATTGTGAAAATGAGATCATACTACAGTCTTGTAAGCTTTCCCTGTAAATTGGACTTAGACATTTCAGCCTGTTGCTATTCAAATGTAACTAAAGTGTTTACAAGACTAAGTGCCCACAAATATTAAGTATTTAAATCCATCACAAAATACATTTGTATCCAGTTATACAGATGTGCCTAAATTGTGCGTAGCCTGAACTATACTGTTATTTTTACATACTTTCATAAAATGAAAAGTGTCATGACTGCTTAACAACTATCTAATGAAATATTCTTGGTTGACAAATAATTTTAGAACATCTGAAAAAGCTTCAAGCTCCTATGCCAGATGGCAAAATATACGTCATATAATTCTCTATTTAACTGTGGGATATATTGCAGCTTTGAATAACCTGGCATGCAGGAGGCTGGCTGAAGCCCATCCTCTGGAAATACAAAAACAGATATTTTGGGGAAATGGTTTGGGAATAATTATTGAATATTTCTCAAAATATAGAGGTTAAAACTGTCAATTATATGGAACAGGTTGACAGTGTCATTAGAATTCTGTAGTGATGTCTTAGAGAAATTTTGGCAGTATATCAGAGAATAAAGAGATACTGATAGAATATGCAGATTTTCAAAAACTCTGTCTACAGCCTAAGTTGCTATACTGAAAACAAATTTGCATGTGTCTGCCAGGATTTTAAAAATAAATGTTATGGAGCACTGGCCTGCAGTCATTGTTGAAATAGACTAAATTAACTACAGGCTGTTGCAATATTGCAGAGTAAACTTGTGCAGTTTATGGCTTTCAGAAATCATAGTTGTAGTGGATATCAAATAGAGCACTAGATCAAAGTACAGTTGACCTTAGATGATATGAACTTCAAAACGGTGTACAATTCTCACCTGCTTTTAGTGACTCCATATTCTGAAATACTCAGGGATTCAAGGCAACTCAAACTTTCTAAAAAATTAAATGGATAAAATTCTAAGAATTTTTCTGGTTGTACTTGTATGTATGTGCTTGTATGATCTAGTAATTCATCAATGTGAAAGGATAAAAACACAGTTTGCAAATCTGAATTGAGATATAAAAACAAAACATAACTTTGTTCATTATTATAGTGTTTGTATCTCCATATTATATTTAGTAGATATTTCTTCTTGTTTTTTATAATGGAGATGGATCAATACTCTACTTCAGATCCATGGAATACCGTAGTATGTTCATGTGCTATTCCATTTCTATGATCAGAAGATCCTTTTTATGCATCAGACAGAAAGGATATTGCAGTTTAACACTATTTGAAATGTTCTGTGACAAGCTGTGGTTCTAACAGGCATCATCATTTAGCACTGTTGTAGTTAACTCTTCTAGTGTGTGTATAACTAAGTTATTAAGCTTACAATGCTGTTATTCCTGAAAAGTTTTTTTGGTACATAGAAGCTTCTAAGTGAAAAAAAAATAAGAGAGTAGAAGAAAAATGTTTTATTGTGTGGTTCAAGCCATTTTTTGATTATTTTTTTTATCCTGAGAACTGAATACTTATGTTGGCCTGAGTTCCCTGGAGGAGTGACTTGCCTACTCTAGATGGTATTATTTCAGGAGTAAAGACTTACATATATGAAGTTTAAAAAGAACTTTTGCATTGGCAGGGCCAGGAGTTGGACTTGACGATCCTTGTGGGTCCCTTCCAACTCAGCATATTCTGTCATTCTATTCTGTAACTCCATGATTCTATGACCATATGAAATTCAACAAGAGAAAATGCTGGATTATATACCTGGGACAGGGTAATTGTGGTTGTAGCTACAAACTAATGAGCAGCCCCATAGAAAGCAATATGAGTTGGCTTCCTGGCCAATGACAAGATGAATACAAACCAACAGTGTTCCTCAGCAGCCAAAATGGCCAGTCATGTCCTGAGGTTCATTAAGAACTGCATCACTGACTTCTAGTAGGAGATGATTGTCCCACTGTGTGCTGTACTGCAGCCCCACCCAGTTCTGGGCACAATGTAAGAAAGACAATAAATATTGGAATGCATCCAGAGGAGGACAACCACAATGGTGAAAAGTCTTGAGAGCAAGACTTATAAGGAGTAGCTGAGGTCACTTGGTTTGTTCAGCTTGGAGAAGAGCAGGCTTGGGGGTGTTCTCAAGGAAGGCAGCAGAGCATGAGGTGCTGATCTCCCCTCTCATGATGAGTGATAGGACATGAGGAAATGGAATGAAGATGCTTCAAGGGAAGTTCAGATTGGACTTCAGGAAAAAGGTTCTTCACTAAGAAGGTGCTTGGTCACTGGAAGAGACTCCCTGGGGAAGTGGTCATGGCACCAAGCCTGCCAGAGTTCAAAGAGTCTCTTGGTAATTTTGTCAGTCATGTAGTCACCTGCAAGGAGCAGGTCCCTTCCAACCTAAGAGCCATGTAGTCTGCAGACATGTGCCTGCAGGCCTTGACCTGGCCCTTCCCACATGCACACAATTGCAGTGAGTTGGCTCCGACCCACATAAATTCAGAGAGACATGAATTGATCTCTCATAGTGCTGTATAACCTGATATTGTCTCATTGTAACATATAGGTCAGAATGTTTTGAGACCAAAAATATATTTTGGCCAGTTATATTAGTTTAGCCAACTCATACCAGGAATGTTTTATACTGTAAAAATTACATTATTCAGTGATTAATTTTTGTTATTTTGTTACCAAAAAGTTTTGTTTTATTTTATTGAACAGATATTAAAAATTGATCTTTCTAGAAGTACAAAACAAAATGTGTTGTTTATATGTTTATATGTGCAGTGATCAGCAACTACTATTAATTATTACCATATGTTACAGTTTGCACAATTGCTGGAGATTATTAGTTAGGAATTTGGATCTGATCTTAAAAGACAATTTATGAGTTCATGAATATTCTGAAGGCAAAGACCCCAGGCAGGATTCATTTCACTTGGCTTTAAACATCTACAGTTGGGATATCTGCCCTCAACTCCACTTCTGTTCAACTGAGAGAAATATGTCCATCTGTTACTTAGTTCATCCGACCAAAGGTAGTCAAACCCATTAAAATGGGATGAGTTTTAACAGTAGAAACTGTAATTGCTCCCCATAATCTATAAGGCGAATCTAGACAGATGATCTGAGATACACTGTCTGCACTAAAACACGGTTTCTCTCTTATCCCTTCCACTGCAGAGCTGATAAGTTTGCTCTTTCAGCTCACAAACACTGAGAAGTACTATCTGTCCTCTAATTCAGGCTTGCCTTGTCCCTGAGTCCTTTACTAACTTCCCACAAGTTCAAAAACACAATTTAAAGACTTCCTCATACATGGAGATGCTTATATTTCAGTGATGAACATACCTTCTAGATCAGGTTTTGCTCTTTGGCCTGTGCCTGATGGATATATCTCTGTAATTGCTGGTGCCACAGTTCTGCTTGAGAAGAACAACAACAATTTTTGAAGATATATCTGGGCTATAAGGATGGGCTGTGATTGATCTCTCCAACAGTATGTTAGGTATTAGCATTTTATCCACAGAAACCCTGCCTGTTTTATTCATGTGCTGATATGGTGGAAGTCACTTGCACAAAACCTTTTAGTTTTCTTATCTTATTGGGTTGTTCTGGGACGGAGTTTGCTTTTCTCATAGCAGCACTTATGACACTTTCCTTTGTATTTGTAGTTAATATTCCAGTGTTTTGGCTACTGCTGAGCAGTGCTGCACAGCATCAGCACTGTATCTTCTCACTTGCCCTCCAATGGCCAGCAGGCTGAGCAAGGCTGAAGAGATCTAGTTGGAACAGTTGACACAACAGGTACTCCTTACAATATGACATCATGCTCAGCATTAAACATTAAGAGAAAGGAGGAGTGCAGTGGGCATTTGTTATTAAGACATTTGTGTTCTGGACTAACTGCTATGCATGCTGAGGCCTCATTTCCCAGGAGGTGACTGGAAAGTAGAAAATAAATATTCTCCCTTTTTCTTTTGCTTTTAGTTTAATTCATTAAGTTGCTATTGTTGTAATTGTTACTCAATTTTCAAACAGGAGAATGATTTTGCCAGGAAAAAAATTGCAGCTGTAAACTGTTTATTCAACTTCAAGTATCAGATGAAACAGTAACAAATCATTTAGTGAAGCATTCACAGATTTTAAACTGCCTTGAAGCTGTAGACACGAAAAATTTCCCTCTTTTTAAATGTAGATGTTTAATTAATCATAATTAACCATAATTAGCAATATCTTATATATATGCTGTAAATGGTAGGCTTCATTTTATTTGAACCTATGCCCAAAGTTTATTACTTTCTAGTGAAAAAGTGAAAGATTATCCTTCCTAAGTTAAAATGAACTGGAATTGATGACCCTGAGACACATGGACAGAAAACCTAGTCCTGGAAGTTGCATAATAAATAATTCATTACTTTTCTAGAAATAGTCCATGAGCTTTTTATGACATTTTGTAAACCCTAAAGTTTTTATTACTATGAGTTCTATACTGCTGCGGTTGTAAGCTACTTTTGCCAATATATTAAAAACACCCTTGTAAGGGCAGTAAAACCAGGCATCTTTGCCCCCTAATACACATTGTCTTATTTTACGTTGTATTCTCAGGCATTTCTAGCTAGCTGACATGTTTAACACTGCACTTAGTACCTGATATATTTGTTAACTAACTAACTAGTAAAAAAAAAGCTAAACAAAAAACAGACAAAAATATGTAGAAAACCAGATAAAAGGATGTCTTTGCATCTGGAGGAAAGCTTAGACATGATAGAGTTGCACTAAGAATTCTGACGAAATAGTAAATACAAGTAGTTTTTAAGTTCTTTATTCTTATGTAGGTTATCTAAGGTCAGAGCATGACTTAGGACTGATTACCTACTTTGTGTTTTACCTCTTTTCCATTGATTGCGATAATTCAAAACTTAGTTTTTATTTCATAGCTATGACTGGGAAGATAAATAGTTTCTTGCAATGCTGCTTAGGCATAAAGCATTTCTTGCATATATGACCCAGTGTTCATGTTAATTTAAAATCAAATTCTTGCAAAAAAACTTACCATAAGAATTCATTGTCTGTCTATAATTTTACTAGGGAAATTTTGTCAGAGTATTTTCAGAAATCAAACCTATAGGAGGGTGTATTGGTTGTTTCAGACCAGGTTTTGGTAGCCAAGAGTCTACAGAGGTGACTTCTGTGAGAAGCTGCTGGAAGATTTCCCCATGTTTGGCATAGCCAATGCCATCTTGTTCGAGGACAGACCCACCCCTGGCCAAGGTTGAGACAATCAAGAATGACAGTAACATCTTTGTGACAACATATTTAAGAATGAGAAAAAAAAGTTATTTGGCAGATGAAAATTGCACCAGAATTCCTCTGCAGCCCGCCGTGCAGACCACAGAGAAGAAGATTTTTCCCCTGCAGCCCATGGAGTTCCACAGAGACTCGCTTGCAGTCCATGGAAGAGACCCACACTGGAGCAGGTGGATGCACAAAAGAGGATGTGATCCTGTGGGAAGCCCATGTTGGAACAGAGCCCTGACCAGAGACCTGCTGATCTGTAGAGAGAGGAGACCATGCTGGAGCAGTGTAGTGGTTTGACTTAAACTGCAGGGGAAGACAAAGAAAAAATAACTCCTTTCCCATGCCCAGTTTTGGTTAAGCTGGGAAGAGGGGTGGGACCTCTGGAGTGGCCAGGTTACCAAGGTTACCTCTGCCTGGGTTTCCCATGAGCCTCGTGGGTCCGCGCAGGGTGCTCTGGGAAGGGACTGGGATTATAAAAACCTGCAGGAAGCAGTGCTCATCCTCTTTTTTCCTGGACTCTGCAGCTGGAAACAGGGTGCCCCTACTCAGCACTGCCTAACCCAGAGGACTATCATGGACACTTANCTGTCTCCCGTGGGAGGGATTCCATGGAAAGAAGAAGGAGGGCTCTTCTCTCTGAGCAAGGGCAGAAACAACACCTGATTGTAATCCCCATTCCCCATCTCCCTGCTCCACTCTGGAAGAGGAGGTAGAACTTGGAAGAAGGTAGGGGTGGGAGGAAGGTTTTTTTAAAGCTTATTTTTTTGCTCATTTTCCTGCTGCAATTCTGTTAGTAATAAATTTAATTAATATCCCCACTTTGAGTCTGTTTTGCCTGTAATAGTGATACATAAGGGTTCTCTCCTGGTCCTTATATCAACTCATGAATCCTTTGTTACATTTTCTCTTCTCTGTCCATTTGCAGAAGTAAGTGAGAGAGAGGCTTCAGTGGGCACCTGGCATCCAGCCAGGGTTAACCCACCAGAAGACAAAAAGCATGGCTTTTTTTTTTGCTTGTTTGGTGGGGGTTTTTTTGTTTGTTTGTTTTGTGATTTTTTTTGTTTGCTTGAGATATTTTTGGTCTTTTGTTTGGATTTTTGTTGGTTTTTTTGGTTGGTTGGTTGGGTTTTGGTTTATTTGGTATTTTTTGGTTTTTTTGGTGATGGCGGTGGTGTTACTGCTGTTTTTCTTTAAAGAAAGTGTTCCTTCCCCCCTTTATTTTCCTGGTTCTAATTTATAGCAAGAAGATAGTTCAAAAAATGTAATAGAATTATTAGTATTTTTTTGAACCAGTAGTAATAATATATAACAGCACACTCATTTGATACATGCAAAACTCGGCATTATACTTAATCAGAGTATTAAATCTAAACCCAGAGATACTGGGTCACATTAAGATTCATGAACAATACTTCAATGTCTTTCCAAATGTATTTAACTTGTGAATCCAACTTTTGCATGTTGTTCAAACTTACTGAAGACCTCTGATATTTTCAGATGGAAAGTTATAAAATATTTTCTTTTTTTCAAAGTCTTAGCAGACAGTAAGCCAAACTTTTCACTCTAAGAGAGTAACACAAAATTTTGCAGAAAAGAAAAAAAAAGGGGGAAAAAATAGTCCTGTGAAAAGAGTATTTGATTCTAAATTTTTCTTACACGCGGTTGTGTCCTAAACCTCAAAGTCAGTCTTCACTGATTTATGTAGTGGCCGCCTTGCTTTTACAGTCTCCTTTTACCATCTCCCTTATACTTTTATTTCAATAAAAATTTCTTATCTTCCCTTTCTTCAATTTCTTCTGCTTTGACAATTTTTCACTTCAAAGCACTCAGATGATGTTTTTTCTGTTTGGCTTAAATATAAAGACAATTGAGACATATACACAGACTACCGTTATCAATTATTTTTAATAGTCAGTGAAACTTCCAATAGTAGGAGAATTTTTGAATTAATCTTGGACTTCAGTTCAATCCTATCTTTTAAGCATATTCTTAAATTCATCTTTATTAAGACAAACACAATAATTGAATTCAAAAGTGTTGGCTTTAAGTTGTGACAGACATAAGCACGACACAAAACAAAAATCTGAAGGCGTAATAATCTACCGTTTATTTCTGTACACCTCTTTTGTACTTTATCCCAACATAAACATTTTCTGTAATTGGACTGTTTAAACATAAGTTTCTAACTCATTGGGGTTTTTAAACATAAGTGTTTCTGTCTAATTGGATCACACATTAAAATATTCACACACTTATAACCTTTAAATTTGATTCGTGCATGGCATTTGATGCAACTTTTCTTCTGGTGCTTTCTGGTGCTTTCTGGTACTTTCTGCTGCTTTCTGCTGCTTTCTGTTTTGGGGTTGGAATTGTGGCTATCTGAGATTAAGCTGCCCACAGACTAACCATTGTCGACACTAAAGGGCCCCTGATTTCACAAGAGATTGAGTACATGCCCCACTACAAAAGTAAAACATCTGCATCAACTTCTGAATTCGGATATTAACACAATGACAAAATCACAGAATTGTTAGTGTTGGAAAGGACCTCTGGAAATCATCTAATTCAATCCCCCTGCTAATGCAGGGTCACCTACAGCAGGTTACACTGGTATGTGTTCAGGCAGTTTTGGAATTTCTCAAAATACTGAGAGTCCGTGACCCACCCTAGCAGCCTGTTCCCATGCTCTGCTATCCCATAAATTTCTTTCTTCAGTTTGAGATTTACTAGGAGCTCCCTGCTCATCCATGCAGTCTCCTGCCCCCTTTGTCTGGTTTGTTCATCATGGATGTACACTGGTCTTTAACTTGGAGAAAGTGGTGCTAAACTATTGTCGACCAGCTCTCTTGGACTTCCTTCTCTCTTAAAGCACTATAATATGGAATTCCTCTAAGTAGGTCCTTGAACAGGCTGAAGTCAGCTCTCCAGAAGTTCATGGTCAAAACCTTGCTTGCTGTTCATCTACCTCTTCATTTAATAATTAATGGGATGATAGTTCACATGACTGGGAGAGGAGTGTTACAAATGAGGGTTTTTTGCTCATCCCAGCTATTCTTCTTAAAATGCGGCTTTTGCACTAAAAGACTTACTACCTCTGGCTGCTAATTTTCATTTTTTTCATATACACCAGACAGTTACATCCAGAACTTTTGTCTGACTTACTGGTCTTCCAGCTCCTTGTTGTGGTATAGCTGTAAGGAACAAAAATAAATGTATTCTCCATTTTCAATTCTCCACCTATAATCCTGGCTGCAGACAAATAATTCCATCTTTAAGGGTAGTATTCTTTAAGAAAAGATGCTGACTTCTTTTAGAAATACAGTGATTTCTTCAGTCTGCAAGGACCTGTGTCTTTCACTGTTATGGACTCAGTATCTGTATGGGATAAATACTGAAGAACTAAACAGAAACCCTATTTCTGGTAGTAAGATATTAATTATAAGATATTTCTACAAGCTCAAGAAAGAGCAGACAAATGCATGTAAGAACAAGGAAAAGATAAAACATATTTATCCAAATGCTTTTAACAAAACAGGAGTCTCCAAATATTAATATTTTTATTGTAATTTATTTAAAACAGAATACATTACGACATTTTCAGGAGACTTCGGCTTTGATTCTAGAAAAAGATGAAATGTAACTTAAAGAAGTCTAAAGAGAGATAAAAGGACAACAGAGACCAATAGGTCAGGAACATAAAAAGTAATATTAAGCTGCAGATGTTCAAAAATTAAAAGGATTTATCAGTGGGGAAGATTAATACAGAAATAAAAATAAATAAAAACTGGTTCCACATCACAAAAAAGGATGAATGGCTCATTCTAAGACATTGTATCCAAGTAATTATGGTTTTATTTAAAATACATACACAGTAAACAGCATATGTGATGTTTTCCCTGTTTTAAATGTTAAGAAAATGGGTACAGAGAGAAAAGACAAAGAACTGACAAATATGTCAACTAAATATATACATTTTACAAAGTAAGAAAATGGCACATCTCTCTGCTAAGAAGTATGTTATATTCTTCTCTCATGCTGTGGGTCTCCTATTAAGATCTAAGATGATTTAAACACTTCTTTGTGTACATATTGGCATTCAGGTCCTGGAACAACCAAAGATCAGGTATGTGCAACAGATGACACGGAATTCATTGTTTCCTGCCCTTTCTCTAGTCTCAGCTGGTAGCTCTTGGAGGAACATTTTAAGATCATCCTTATTCCCTGCTGAGAAATGCAGTTCAGTTTTTAAATGTGAAATAGAACATGCTCATAAAAGTTTGTGGATGGTAAAGAAACATTGACATTATCAGTGAAAGAGCAATACAATTAAAAGAAGTGCAGAAGGTTAGAAATGAAAGCAACATTTGTCCAGAAAACAATACATAAAGACTTAGTTATCTGTTCTAAACAACTGATATTCAGTATGAAAATAAGAATGAAGAAACATGAAAAAATCTTCAAGGTCTGTACAAGTGATGTGTAGGCATAGCCGATGTGCTTGCCCTAGAGGAAAAAGTTGTCTAAGTTATGTGTCAGTGAGCCTAAAATCTGCCTAGGCCTCACACTTCAAGAAACACTGAAATGAGGCCTTCTTTTGTATTCTGACAACCATAAATGAAAAATGTTATTCTATTATCTTTAAGACTAGTAGTATGCCAACCAATCACATAAACTGTAGGGGCGCATGATCGGGACCCCTCAATGAATGATTCTGTGAAATTCATCACGTGATCATATGAAAAAACATATAAAAATCTGTGCATGATGAAATAAAATATTCCTTGCTTTCAACGTAACTGAAGCCTGTGTCAGTATGCATGTTAGCTTGGGATCATACCAATATAGCAGCCATAGTAATGTGCATATTTGTATCAGGGAAAAAGCAAAATGTTTTTAGTCCCCTACAAAGGCATGAAATCACAAAATCACAGAATGACCAAGGTTGGAAGGAGCCTCTGGAGATCACCTAGCTGAATCTTTTTCTCAATCAAATGTAGCTCTCTCAGCTACTCCAGCTACTGGAGAGATGCTCCAGCCCCTTAGTCACTATGTAGGCTCTACGCTGACCTGTTTCTAATATAGAACTGAAATTGTCTCCTCCAGCTTGAATATTCTGTCTGGAACCACTTTCCAGAATGATACTTACAATTTAGACAGAGTTCAGAGTACAATCAGTATCAGAAGAGTAGAAACAATGACTTCTGAGGAGTTAACTTGGAGAAAAGAGTAAAATTTCATAGCAACTACAGTTACTCAGGACATAAAACTCCAGGGAAAAAGTGGAATGATTTAGGGTGATAAATGAAGGTTAATAAAGAATAGTGCAGTGAAACAAAGGGCAGAAAAAAATTAGAGTGCGGAGTACAAAATTTCCTGACAGAGGGAAACCAGCCTCTAGGTTTCTAAGGCAGTAACAGAAACTGATTTGTTCAGGATTATAATTACTGCTCTGAACAAAATGTATCAGACATTTCAGGCACCAGTGGTGCATTAGCAGTGTAATGCATTAGGTGATTTAGTGAGTCTTTTCCCTTTCTAATGATTGTGGTTTTCATGCCTTCCTCTCTGTTTATAGTAACATATTTTCCAAAATAAAGTACTCTTCAGTCTTAGACATGATTCATCATAGATACAGACAGAAGAAAATGATAAAATAAATACATAGATTTATGCACTCTGTTATAATTTAAACATATAGAGAATTTGCTTTGTAAAAACTACCAGTTACCAGAAGTGACCAGTGCATTGTCATAAAAAAAATTTTATGACACCTCAGAACTGGTAAGGAAGTATAGTGTTAAACAGAAAGCAAATTGTTTCATCTTCAGTAAAATCCACTGTACCTAGTTTCCTACAGATTCATGTTCTTTGTTCTTTAGAAACAAATATAGTATTTTAGTCAAGTTCCTCCATTTACAACAGCTTGTCTTCAATGTCCATAATTGTTCTGGCCTTTTTTAACCTGGTCTCCTTGCTGCCTGCACCTCTGTGTGCCTTTGTGATATTTTGTCCAGCTGTTCCACCATTTTAGATATTAGGAAGAAGCTCTTTACTCAGAGGGTGCTGAGACACTGAAGCAGGTCGTCTAAATAAGCTGGAAGTATCCAAGACCATACTGAATGGGGCCCTGAGCCACCTGATCTAGTGGGTGGCATCCCTTCCTATGACACTGGGGGTTGGACNCCCCCCCCCTTCTCCCAGAAAAAGGAATGTTAAAATAAACCAAAGTGTCTAGATTACAGTCCCGTCTTCCCAGCTTGCCATCTTCATTGTTCCCGCAGGCTGTCTTGAACTGAAGAAAGGAAAAACCCCAACCCTCTCCTTCCCTTTCAAACACCATACCAACACACCGTCCCCCACTGCTGCCCTCCAATCAAAAGCTGTTCCACTCCTCCTCTGATGGCCACGTCACCAAGATGTCCATGTCCATGTCCAGCCACGTGCGGCCCCAGTGTGTGTGTGTGTGGCNCTTCAGTAAAATCCACTGTACCTAGTTTCCTACAGATTCATGTTCTTTGTTCTTTAGAAACAAATATAGTATTTTAGTCAAGTTCCTCCATTTACAACAGCTTGTCTTCAATGTCCATAATTGTTCTGGCCTTTTTTAACCTGGTCTCCTTGCTGCCTGCACCTCTGTGTGCCTTTGTGATATTTTGTCCAGCTGTTCCACCATTTTAGATATTAGGAAGAAGCTCTTTACTCAGAGGGTGCTGAGACACTGAAGCAGGTCGTCTAAATAAGCTGGAAGTATCCAAGACCATACTGAATGGGGCCCTGAGCCACCTGATCTAGTGGGTGGCATCCCTTCCTATGACACTGGGGGTTGGACCCTTTCAGCTCAAACCATTCTATGACTCTCTGATCACATCACTTGGGTTCCTAGCTTTGATTCCAATCCTTCCCCAATGTCTTCTACAATAATAAGCCCCCTTCATGTCCACTGTTTCACCTCCCAGTATGTCACACATGCTAACTGCAGATTTCTCCTCTTGAATGCACAAAAAGCTGTAGAAAGTGCAGACGTTTTTCATTTTTGCAAGTGTTATTTAGGCAGCTGAAACAAAGGGATTTGTCATGTTCACTTGCACACTACCCATGAAAGAAGCTGAGATTATCATATGAGAGGATATTCTACTTAAGAGCCATATTTCCTCAGTTTTTTCCTTTTGGCAAATACTGTGAGTTACCTTTGGTATTACCTGCAGAAAGACACATCATTTACACTAGGACTCAAGATAACTGGCTTACTAGAATCTTTTTCCCACATGCANGGCGGGGGCCCCTCGCTCCTGAACAGCTCCAGGGTGGAGCTGAGCCAATGTCCATGCTCCCCCCACACACACACACACTCCACAGCTCTGAGGAACAAAACAAGGTAAAAAAACAACCAGAAAACAGTTACAAGGAAAAGCAAAACAAAAGATTCAACATCTCACCTCCCATTCTGGGTTTTGAAACCATAACACCACATTTGAACTGTGTGTTTGCCACACTGCAAGCAATGTCACATAACAAATGGTACATGCCTATTTTCCTCCCTCCCTTCCCTCCTTTCTTCCTTCCTTCCTTCCTTGCTTGCTTGCTTGCTTGCTTGCTTGCTTGCTTGCTTCCTTCCTTCCTTCCTTCCTTCATTCTTTCATTTGATTTCTAGCTCTTCCCATACTTCTTCTCTCTTTTGTCTTGTGGATATACTGTACAGAATATTTCTTGGTAGGAGGTGTACTTCATTTGTACAAAACTTTCCTGGGTATCAAGTAGAAAAATGAGATTGTGCAGCTTCTGCCTTGTTTCTGTGCTTGATCACATCTCTGCCTTCCATATGTTTCAACATACCTTCCAGGAGGATCTGCTCCATAATCTTACTAGGCACAGAGGTGATGAGACTGGTTGCTCAGTAGTTTCCATGATCTTCATTTTATCCATTAAAAATGAGCACCATGTTTCACTTTTTCCAGTCACTGGGAACTTTGCCTGACTACCATGGCTTTTCAAACATGGTGGAGAGTGACTCAGAAACCATATCAGTCACTTCCCTCGGGATGCTTGGGTACATCTTTTGGGGTCCCATGGACTTCTGTATATTTAATTTCCTGAAGTAGACTTGATCCTAATCTTCACTTAATATTCCCCATGTCCTTGTCTTTCAAGGACTTAGAGGTCCTTGAAACTTTCAAGTTTCAAGGACTTAGAGATATGGGAAGAGTGATTACTAGTGAAAACTGAGATGAAAAAGTTGTCAAGTACTTGTCTTCTCCATGTTGATTGTCACTAGTTCTTTTGTCTCATTTATAAGGGGGAGTATATTTTCTTTAATGTTCCTTTTCTGGTCAACATACTTCTAGAAGAACTTCTTATTCTTTGCATCGTTTGCCAAATTCAACTCCAACTACGTTGTTGCTTTCCTTATCCTATCCCTACATATCTGGGTAGCATTCCTACATTCTTCCCAAGATACCTGGTTCCACTGACTATGAATTGTCTTCTTACAACTTTAGTTTAACCAGTAAGTGTTTACTGAGCCCCGCTGTCTTCTGTCTTTTTGGCTCATGTTCTTATGCATGGGAATCAGAATCTCTTTTGCTCTGAGAAAAATTTCTTTAAAGAGCTACTAGCTGTCTTCTGCTCCTTTATCCCTGAGGATATATTTGTCTCTGCATGGCAAAAGTGTGCAAACAGCTTAAAAATGTAAAACAATTGTTTAGTAATGAACACACAGGAAAACAAATAGATTTTAAAGCATTTATATGTTCTACACCCCTGATCAGATAGACAGGATACTTGCTGGCAAAGCAGGCATCAGTCCAAAATAGTTCCACTGCTCCCTGGATGCATGCTTGGGATTGCTGTTTTGTCATCTTTCACTAAAGCTTTTTGCACTGATAATTAAAACTGATGATATTGAGCAATGACTGACCATCACTCTGTTATTTTGTTGTTTATTTTGCTTGGGTTTTATTTTTTTCTTTAGGACTACATTCCCTGCAGATGTTTTTCTTCTTGAATCCTTGAGATAGAAAATATTCCTATATCAACCAACTTACTTCTGTCTGCAATTTTATTTTTCTTACCTTTCTATAAACTTATTAACACCTTTTCCTCCATATAATTTTTCAATTTCCTCAGAAATCTGAGTCAAGCTAAAATTGTATTGGTTTAGTCCAGGATCCCTAGGACATAGGTAACGAAGCTCTCGGAGGAGATGGAAGATGGGGGAATTTACAGAAGGCATAACAAAGTTACAGTATTAATCAAATGTTGAATGTGCTAACAGACAGTGAATTCTGCAGTTTCTCACTGTGAAACAGATTGATTTTTGTCCAAAGTACTTCTTGGATACACTACTTGAAAACAGAGTACAAATTTTGCTTTTTCAAGTCTGATTTTTTCAAGTAAAGACATTACTGTCCTAAACAGCTGTAAAGAAAGACTCCCTGTCTGATTCACAGACTGAAAAGCCAGCTAGAACAATGCAAATGTGCATATATATTTGGTGTCAGGCAAGGCTACTGCCTCACCTAGATTTTAAGAAAACTATAATTCTTGAGGGTAACGCTTTGTTTTCTAATTCCGCAATATAGTTTCTTGCCATTTATTGACAGGTATGACAACATCGTAAAGATTCATAAGAGGAGATCAACTCCTTTTTTATATCAGTAATTCTTTAAAAATTGTTTGTATTTCTTTATTTAAAAGTTGCTTTACTCAGGCTACATAGATATTCCTTACAAAACCAATACCAAAAGGAAGGCAAGGAATCTGTTGGAACTTGAATCCATTTAAGAATATATACAGCTACCTGATTCCTGGTGCTGTGTTACTGTGAATTACACTTTTAACTGATAGAGCTTCATATGAGAGAGAAAGCTCTGAAGAAAGCATAATGAAGAAGCATATGTTAATACTGCCTAAATAGAAAGATAAATTGGATCTCTATCAAGAACCTTGATCTAGAAGTGATTAAAGAGCACAGCACCCCTTTTCACAGTTTACATTGATAAAGGCAGGATTGGGTTGATTCAGTTTCTGAGTGAAAATTAGGGACTATATAGAAATGCTGTTTCTTTTTTTCAGAGATATATTGAAATTAGCCGTTTGTCTTCATAAAAAGGAGAGATGGTCCATAAGAGGAGGAAACTGGCTGTGAAAATCAATACAGGAATTTCAACTCATGCACTCCTAAGAATTTACTTTCTAATTCTTTAAGTAGCTGTGATGAAGGTGGCTTGATGGCTATACTATGACCACTGAGGATTTTTAAATTGGGATTTTGAAGGCCAGACACCATTACTGAATGAAGAGTTTAGACTTGTTTGTGACTAAAATGTTGCACAACACTGTTTAATTGATTCCCTACTTACCTGAGCACCAACGATGAAAAGTCTTCCTTATCTTTTTGTAGAGTGAACCCATGTTCAGAATTAAAAACCATGTTCAAATTACAAGGCCTATAGTCCTTTTTAAACATTTTTGCATTTAACCATAAATGGTTTTCTAGGAGATAAGAGTGTTTTGTTTTGTTTTTTCTCTGAGCCAGACCAGAAACAAATAAAAGGAAGCTGGTTAATGCAAATTTAAAAATAGAATATTTGGTTTTGTAGCTCATGTTTCTTTACTAAAATTGTGTTCAAAACTGGGCTGGGCACCCTGAGGCAAGGAGAAGAAAGCAATTTATTTTGCTGATATAGTTTCTAAGAGGCCAAATAAGTTTTACATAATTTGTGAAATCTTGATACCAGCCTGAATTAAGAAAAGGGCTTATACGAAGACTTTTTAAATTCTTTTGAATAGGCAAAAAAGTAATGCTTAAATATGTTCTAAATATCTGTTTGAAATAAGGATATAAAAAGCATCTCTCAGTGTTTGGTGAATATCTTCTCTTTTTTCCAGGAGTGATGTGTATAAATAACCATTATGGCCAGATCTGCTATTAATAGATTTTTGGATTTTTAAAACAAACCTCCATTGATTCTCAAAAATTGTAAGGATTTGTAGTAAATCTTATCTTAATTTTGTGAATTACTGATGATAACATATTTTAAAATTTCACTA
The DNA here is from genome assembly GCA_013400695.1 of Neodrepanis coruscans. NCBI lineage: Eukaryota > Metazoa > Chordata > Aves > Passeriformes > Philepittidae > Neodrepanis > Neodrepanis coruscans. The sequence goes on along the minus strand of VYZS01083609.1, from coordinate 5,314 downwards.
ATTTTATTCACATTTTTGCAACAGTTCAGAGCATTGGGATATTTGTTATATTATTCAAGAGTGACAAGTATTCTATCTGATAAAGTCTTTTTTGATTTTGGATTAAAAAAAGATAAACCAAACTAAACAAGAACAAATCCTCAATCTTAATCTATGTGCCTATTTGTCTATTATTTGAGTAACATATGGATGAAAGACAGGAATGCACCTCAAGAAATTATCTAACCCAAGCCCAGGCATTAATTCTGCATCACTATAGTCTCTGTCAGAGACTTTTGACTTATCTGTGCCTTAAAAATATCTTGTAAAGAAGATTGAGATTGACTCTACCAGTAGTACTTTAGTACGCTTTCCCATCACATAGTTTTTTCCCTGTATTTTTCCGTAAGCCTTCACTGCTATCTGTCATCAGAACCTAGATGTCGTCAGCCTGTGCTCTGAAAAAGCATGGTCGAACTTCTTATGGTCTAACATCTGATTTAAAATAGTGTGAGAATGGAAATGACATTTTCAGTCAGAATAATAGGCTTCATATCCAGATATCCTCATGAGGGTTTCATCTGTCTAAGCATATCTGTCTAGTATAATTATTGATGCCCTAACACTTCTGAGGCACCTCCAGGTGTTTGAAAAACACAGAATTTAGGAAAGATCTGTGGCTTTTTGGTGGCATCTGGACACCAGGCAAGGTGCAATAAGGTACAGAAGATGTACTAGAAATCAGCTGTTAGATAACCAAGTCCTGCTTACTGTATCTAAAATATATCTCCTTATTAGGCTGGAAATCTATCTTAACAGAATTTAGAGATGTGTCTGTCATGAGGCTAGACTAAACTGAGTGTATCGGTAACCTCCACTAATTACCATGGAGATCCAGATGCCGAGGTCACATGTAGATACATGTATTGAATTTATTTAAATTTAGATGAAAAAAATCTCACCCCATTTATCCAAATCTCAGCGCCTAAGGTACATGCCAGAGAACATATGCAAGTCACTTGGCTTTTGAGACTGTTACCTGAGGTTTCACTTTAGTATAAATACAAGAGCCCAAAGTAGGATTCTCAAGATAAGCACTTTATTTTTCTTGCTATCAGAGGAGTCTCTACTACATGAGTACCTTAAGGAAGCCAAGGATTCTTATAGCCCATACAGTAGCAGTAATTGAAAACTATTTTAGGTGATGTTTCCAGTTATTCAACTAGATCAACTGGACCAAAGAAAGCCAATATTCGTAACTCTGTTCTACTTGTGAAAGACAGTGAACATGGATTTAGATTTTCTGAGAAAAGTGCATAAATATTGCCAATAGAAGTTGCAACTATTCCAGTTTGAAAGCTATAAAAGGATACATTTTTTTATGCTTTCTGATATAAGAGATGGGAGTTTAAATGATTACTACAAATCACTTGAAATAAAAATATCACAGGTGAAAATAGCATAAATAAGGCTTAGTCTACTGGTCCTATTGAATATCTTGTGTTAAGGGAAATAACAGGTTATTTTATCCTGACTATGATAACTGTTATATGAGTGTTTATAATAATATTCCAACAATTCTCTCCATCTCTCCTGGACAAATGTAATTGTCATTGCCAGGTAGAAGTGATACCTAATGTAATAAGCAAGTGCTTATTCTGTGTCTTCTACAGTAAGAGTCTTGTTTCTGGGGAAAAAAATCCAGGAAACAAACAAACAAACAAGCAAACAAACAAACAAACAAACCCCAAACCAAACAAACGAACAAAAGACACCAATCAAAATCCAGCAAAATTCTTCTGAAGTTCTTTAGAAACTGCCTGGAAAGCCTCATCATTTCGTAAGGAATTTTCAGTTTAATATATTCTGTTGCCCTTAAGTTACATGGAAATGTGTATAGAGCTGCTCTTAAAAAAAAGGTAAACATTTAAGATGCAAGTTATGCAGGCCATTTTATGCTTGACTGATAAGGGAATTACAGGATTGATAAAAATTATAGGAAACACATTGTTTTGGTGACACATCTTATTGAACAGAAGAAATTTTATGGTTGAAAGAGTCCCAAATAGAGCAATTATTAAGCCTAGTAAAATCAGTTTTGCCCCACTACATAATATTAAAACTCATAATTCCACCTATTAATAAATCTTTTTTTTATGTGTTTATTAACTCATACACATACACATATATGTGTTTATTAACATGGTTATCCAAAGTGGTAAATATTGTAGATTTAACTCCAGACATACATGACTATCCTCTGCCCTGAGCGAGTGGCTGGAGATGTAAGGAAACTGAGGTCTGAATGCTTAGCAACTAATGATTTCTAGTCTTCACACATACAAATTAATTAAAAAATTATCATGGCTGTAAGCTACAGAGATACAAAAATAAAAGATGTCAGAAGGTCTTTAATTCTAGAAGTTCCTACTGTAATCATTCTCAATAAGTTTGACATTATATATGCCAATAAATATATGACATGTATGATTATGTATATATGCTGTTCTCTTTGATGCCAGATACAAATTAATCTTGGATAACAATGACATATATGCTTTTCACTCTCAAGGCTCATTAATTTCACAGAATTCAGGTCAATGATTTTAGACAGTTTTTATAATTGTTTTAAAGCTTTTAAAATGATTGGGGTTTATAAATCTTTCAAAAACAGTATTTGATTGAATATTATATTGGTCACATTTCGTCTTCCACTGCAAATTGCATAGGCTTCCATTCAAGTGCAAGAAAAATCTCCATCTTAAATTGACCAACCGATTTGACTGAGAATCTTACAGTTATATTTGTAGGCATTTGAGAAGAAAAATGATAGGAAAAAATCAGTTTTACATAATGTCAATGACAATTGTCAGTACTCATCTACTATTATTGATGTACCAAATATATCGTTTATGAGGATCTTTATAACTCTATTGTTGTTTTTTTTTTCAATTTGCCTTCTATTTTTCTCTTTATAAATCCATTGAAACTAGTCCTAATTCTAGTACAAGAATTAGGGAAGTTTTTATAAATCTCTAATCTTTGACAAAAAAACAAGTTAAATAAATCACCTTGGTTATTAAATCTAAAAGAGTATTTCTTGATAATTTTGGGAAAAAAATTGTGATAAATTGCCCAGGACCAGAAGCAAACAGGCCTGGCATTTGTGGAGATCATGCAGCATCACAGCATTTCCTGTCATGTGGAATGAGTGTGTGGCATTTCTCAGGGAAGAACTAGCAGTAGGAAAAGAAATTTAAAGCAGTCTTCAGTAACTTCCACTTTGGGCTAGTAACTGTGCTATGTGTATGTTACTCCACACTCTCCTTGCATGCAAATGATGCCTGTGTATAATTATGCAAAAGAGTTTATTAATGTAAAATTATTAGATAGTCTCTTAATGTTTGCTGACTTACATTTTTAATAAATAGAACTTTTAGCAGATTTGACATGTCAACCACCTTTTTCCTTCTTACATTTAACCATGTGGAAGACATAGGAGGAGGGGCTAAGGTCACTTGTGTTCAGCCTGGAGAAGAGGAGACTGAGGGGAGAGCTCATCACGGTCTACAACTTCCTCATGAGGGGAAGAAGAGGGGCAGGCACTGATCTCTTGTATCTGTTGATCAGTGACAGAATCCGCGGGAATGGCCTGAAGTTGTGTCAGGGGAGGTTTAGGTTGGATACTTGGAAAAGATTCTGCACCCAGAGAGCAGAACGGGCACTGGGCATTGGAACAGGCTCTTCAGAGAATAGGCCACAGTCCCAAGCCTGACAGAGTTCAGGAAATGTTTGGACAATACTCTCAGGCACATGGCATGAACCTTGGTGCTTTTCTGTGTAGGGTCAACAGGTGTATTTCAATGATCCTTGTGGGTCCCTTCCAACTCAACATATTCTGTTATTCTGTGATTCTATAATTCTATGATTTCTGATTATACTTTACTTTGAAAGTATCTATGATGTAATCATCACATGAAGTACCTGCATAATACAGTGCCAGGTAGTAGCAAAGGGGAAGGCAGTTAAAACTTCCCAAAGATTACAGTAAGTAGCAATAGAAAATATTTGTTGAACCAACAAAAATTTTCAGACTGGTAAAAGTATTTTAAGCTACAATATCCTAAGCAAAGCTGTATAATATCCAAATTATAGCAGTTGAAATTAAAGTTTGTTGTTTTTTTTTTTTATTTTAGTGGAACTGAAGATATCTCTGAGGTGGATGGGAAAAATTCTGAAAGTGCATTTCCCAGTTTTATAAGAAATTGAACAGAGATAGGTAGAGAAGAGAAGTATGCTTCTTCTGTTTTACTCCAGATACTAAGTTAAATACTGAGTGTTATGCTACTCCTCAGTCTGATTGTAATTTCTTTATGGGGTATTAATTAATTTAACAAATGTTTCAGCTTGACCTCTAATGTCATAGAGGTCTGGAGAAAATGATAAGACAAAAGCTGCCCACTAAAATGTGCACAGAAGGATAGCAGAATGAAAAGGGCAAGGCTTCTTCTCTAAAGGAAGATCATTTCAGTTATTTACATTCTGAACTTACTTCTTACAGACTTTGCAAAGAAGAGATTGTCTTGGCAATTGACTTCATCAAGAGGCTTTATTAGGTTGTTGTAGATTAGGGAAACTATTTAATTCAAAAGCTGTTCACAATTCCCATTTTCTGTGAGATAACTCTTTTGTCCGGTCTTCCTTATTTGAACATATACTCTAGGGAAATATATTTTTCTCTGTAACATCATTGTAGTTTTAAATGTTTATATATTCATAGATATTCATCATGCTAGCAATTTAGATTCATATTTTGCATTTTCCCTTTTGGGAATATTAGAAGTTTATTATGCTTCATGGAAAACAGTCATAATGATGCTTGATAAAAAGTACTGAAAGAGAAATGTGAAGATTTAGTTTTAAGTAAAGTTTTGAGACCTGAAAAAGAACTTCACCAGAAATATGATCTGGTTACTGCAGATGTATTTTTACAAGACATATAGCAGACCTTTTCACTTTAAGTCAT
>VYZS01083608.1:5145-17163 GCA_013400695.1 Neodrepanis coruscans | reverse complement strand
TGGTGAAGGGGCTGGAGCACAAACCCTATGAAGAGCAACTGAGGGAGTTGGGGTTGTTTAGTCTGTAGAAGAGGAGGCTCAGGGGAGACCTTATTGCTCTCTACAACTACCTGAAAAGAGGTTGTAGCCAGGTGAGTGTTGGTCTCTTCTCTCAGGCTACTAGTGACAGAACAAGAGGACACAGTCTTAAGCTGCACAGGGGAGGTTTAGACTGGATAGGAAAAACTTTTTCATGGAAAGAGTGATTTCCCATTGGAACGGGCTTCCCTGTGAGATAGTTGAGTCACTGTCCCTGGATGTGTTTAAGAAGAGATTGGATGAGGTACTTAGTGCCATGACTTAGATGATGGGATGGCATTAGGTAATAGGTTGGACTGGATTATCTCAATGGTCTTCTCCAACCTTGTTAATTCAGTGATTCTGGGAGAAGGAAAGTGTTGTTACTGGTAGGTAATAAAACCTCATGTTCAGCACTACATAAAAGCATGTTTTCTCTGATCTGTACTACTGTCACAGCACTTCCTTGGGTTTCTGGGAGTTCTTTATGCTTTACTTTCGTGAATCCAAATTTCACATTGTAACTCCCACATCTGCCACTAATGAGGGCAGCAAAACTTTGGAGATTTCTGAAGGCCATCTGGAGCCACAGAGAGCAGCATCTCTGGAGGCTAGCATTAATGCCAAAGGAAGGCATTAACCCTCCTAGTGCTGGTGGAGAAGCATGAAAGCTAGTAAATAGTACTAAATAAATGAGTCTGTGTGTGTTTCAAAGCCTTAGTGCAAATATGCTTTCTTTATCAGCATGCTTTCTTTATCAACACAGACCTTGAACGCATAGTCACAAGGGGAGTGCACAGAGAGACCAGTGTCTCTTTACAGGTGTTGCAAATTGAAGGGTATGGAGCACAGATCCCCGGGGGCCAGAAATGTCAGCAGGGGTCACCCCATTGTGTCCTGCCTTTTGCATGGCAGGAACTCACCTTTTTACACAGCTTTGTTCTGCAGCCAGGGACTCCTCTCAGAGGCAGCATACAATTGTAGCTTCCAAGCTCTGGCTTGGCTCTTGCAGACGTTATTCCTGTATCAGACAAGCCTGCTTCTCTGCCACTTATTTGTTTAAATGGGTTCAAAAGTTCTTAGCTTCCTGACAACTTTTTTCTCCCTTTTGTTTTATACCAATCAGTTAATTTGCTAACATCACTCTCTGTATCTTCTGATCTTAGGCAAGCTGGCTGGTTTTACTGGTGCCTTTATCACCACATTACAGCCAGCAGTGAGGAATGCAGGTCAAACGGGAAATAAGAAGGGATGGCTCTTTTGAAATAGGGAGGAACAAGGTCAGGGTTGTGGGGCAAACAGGAGAGGGTGGAAGTGCAGAGAAGGGATGTACTTTAAAAACAAACTCATGCTGCACTAATCCAACTGCTATTCAGCTTTATCCCCCCTGCTTATACATTGCTAGAAATCTCTTTTTATCTTCCTTTGTCTCTTTTTCTTATTCTGTCTATTATAAAGTCTTCAGGAAACCACCCTATTTTTCTTATATGTTTTATAAAATGCTCTGCATATTTCACAACACACTTTTATTAACTTTTGATCAAGGAGTCTGATTTTAATGAAAACTTTAGAATTGGTCAGAAATGGGAATATTTTTCACAAAAATGTGATGTTTTCTGTTTTGAGAACATTTTACTTTTTAGTCAGAATTTTGTCTTAGCAAACAAAAGGCTTTCTTTAGTTCTTTTCCAGTCACTCCAGATTTACAGGACTGAAAATGAAAAGAGACCATAATTTTTATCATCATTACAATAAAGAAAAAGATTTAGAAGAAAAAGATTTATTGAGAACTTATAGTAGAATAAAGTTATGCTGTTTGGCTTTGTTAGCTTTGTGCTTATTTCTATATCAGTGGAATGATCAGAGACACTCATATTTGGGGGTTTTTTCCACTGCTCTGTATGTCCCTGGTGAACAGGACAGTCCTGCTTTATCTTCACAAAGTTCCTCTAAGTCATGGTTGAAGACAGAGGTATGACCATGAGGAAATTTGCCTTTACTTCTGCGAACCACATACTAGTCAATAAAGAGAAATCCATTTTCTTTCTACCTCACACTAAAGTGGAAGAAGAAAGAGTCTCTTTTTTTTTTTTTTGGTGGACTCTGCTGTGTGTGCATGCTGCAAAGCAAACAAAAGTAAACTTTTACAAATAACTCTTTCCTGCCAGAACTTTCTCTGCCTTCTGCTGGCTGAAGGGCATTGTAATTCATGCAATAAAAGGGGAAAAGATCTGCTGGTAGAGACTGTTTACTTTAAACTTCTGTTTGTTTTGCCTCCACTCTGGGAAAGAATGCAATATTTCTATAAAGCTCTGTTAATTCTTTTCTTCCTTTGACTGATTTAAGCACTGGAGAAAGCACCCGATCAACAAACAGGAAACCAAAAGACTTTCAACCCCTGTAGGACAGAGAAAGAATGAACTGTTGCACTGTAAGCTGCTTTTAACTGATCCTCTTTGTAACTGAATGGATGCTACCTGGTAATAACGCATGTACTTGGGTCAAAATTTTCAAACCAGTCTCCTAAGCTCAAAGATTCCCACTGAAATCTGTGGTAGAGTTACTAAACTGCTTCAGATACTAATTTTAAATAAAATAAGGTGTACAAGTGCCAAACTGCAGGTTCATCACCATTCATAAAAATAACTGCCACTTTGAAGAGCTGAGTTTCATATCCAGTTTCCAGACTGACAGACCAGACATGCAGATCTGGGAGCTGGTCCTAACATGGGGACAGAGATCTGTTGGAGGTCAAAGTCCCATGGTGGTTGCAGGCCAATAGCAGTAGTTTGTGCTGTCTCATCACTTTCTGGGCAGAAGCTCATGAATTCCCACCTTAAACCAACTAGAAACTAAGTTTCCAATACAGAGTTTCCCTTGTCAGTTGCTGTGAATTGTGTGTGTGTGTTTTCCTCCCTACTGAAAGAGGCTGAGGATGAGAACATGCAAAGACTTATATGGATAAAATGCTCAGTCCAGAGTGATGTTTTTCAGGATGGTCTGGTATCTGATATTTTGTATTATTTTCTCATATACATGAACTAGATCGGAAAAGGAAGGTCACAGGGATACTCTGTCCTCTCAATAGAGATGAGAATGCTAGGGAAGCAAGTGTTATCATGTGTGTTGGATCCAGCATTTCTGGGAGATGTACTACATTCAGTTGCTTAATAACAGAGCAAGGGTTGTTCTTTATGCTCTTAATTCATAGCCAACAGCAATAGTGACACTGATCTACTTATATTGTAGTGCCTGGAGCAGTGTGTCCAGGTAACACGTGCTCCAGATCATGTAAGGGTTCAAATCTAAATCTCTTATTTGTTGGGAGCATTTACCAAACACCTGCCTGTGAGCTGGTACTCAGCACTGTAGGGGTATGTTTTCCTGATAAATATCAGCTGCTGAAACAAAAAAACCATGGATCCAAGAGGGGCTCAAAGCTCTTTCCCTTTGGAACTGCACTGAGAGTAGATGGAAACCTGTGCTATGACAGCTCCTTCCAAAATTTTCCCCCACCCCGCTATTTTTCACTGCTGTGGGTGAGCAGGAAAAGAGCAGGAAGACCAACACAACAAAAATAGCCCTGGAACTAGGGACCAGAATTCAGGGCTCCTTCTTGCTTCTGTAAGATCTGACCCTAAATATTGATCTAGAAAGTGTCAGATTTATTTCAGCAATATGAGTTCCATCCCCAGGATGTTCAGGAACATAGATCTTCAGAGCCAGAAAGGATTAAAAATTTCACCTCCTGCGTAATGAAAAACTAATAACCTTATCCGAAAATGTCTGCCTCAAGCTCACAGCTTGAGAAAAATATTGCAAGACTCTTAAAATTCCAAGATCTCAAGAATTCTTGCCCATTCAGCCTCTTTCTCTTTCCCCAGTCTGCTGCAGTTCTTGAATATAAAGCTCTTGAAAATATGTATGTAAATGCAGAGCATTTTACAACATGCTTGTGAGGCAGTCAGATGGGTCAGGCCTTTGAGGAAGCATGAATAGGTTAGGATTATAATTCATTCTAATATCATGGCAAACTGGAATTTCAAAGGCATAAGTCCTCCATATTTTAGTCAATAAAAAATTTAAAGGGACAAAAACCCAATTTACCTTATAATCAATAAAATGTACAACTTCTTTATCTTATTAGAAGAGGCTGTCAGATGCAGTCAACCATTGTCAACAGGCCGTTTGATCTGTCGGTAAAACAAATCATTACAAGGAACACAGAGCTGCTGCTGTGGCTTTTGTGGTGTTTTTAATGAGGACTGGCAATATTTCAGTTCCATTACAAGATTTGAAAGTGAATTTGTTGGAGTCACACCCAAGTTTAAGGCAGGAGAGTGGGGTTTCAAAATAATTAACAGTGCTGTTCCAAATAACTCAATATATTAAGGATTCATTCAGAATAAAGCATCTCCCTGTGTCTACGATTGGTATTTAAATCCAGGGTGGCATTATGAGCTGGTCTGCTTCCACCTAACCTTGGGACTGCAGGGGATTAAAGGGCATACAAGGCTACTTTCACGTGGGGTAACTAAGAGGAATGAAGAGCCTGAACACTGATACAAAAAGAGAGAGGAAGGAGGAGAAAATGTTACAGAATAGTAGGAGGTGAGGGGCAGTTGTTTCCCACCATGGCAGTTCTTGTACACAGTGGCCATGAAGTTCATGCTGGCACCCAGCACCACTGCATCTCTGTGGCGTGTAAGCTGGACCCGCCTGGAAAGGAAACCTCTCCCTGTCATGAGTGCATTGCTGGTCCAGGTCCTCCACAGCTGTCCTCTGTGTTTTCATCCCCTTAGGTGCTGGACCTTATAATAAGGTAATGAAGGTAAGATATGTCAGGCTGAAGCCATAGACATGGCTTCTTTAGACGTGTTTCCCTCTTAGGAACCCCCTAACCCAATGGCATCTCTCCTGCCACCACCATGGCTTCTCACCAAATCCAGCTACTGCCACATGTGGGTCAGGGCAGGATTTCCTTCCTCACAGACACAAAGGAAAATGTGCAGCCTTGAGAGAAAGGGTACCCTAAAGGGACTAAATCTGATCTGAGGCTGAGATGATAAATATGGGACAAAGGTTTCGGTGAAAGGCATCTTCCTAATTCAAAGGTGATGCTTATAGAAGTTATGCCTTTAGGTCCTGAAACTACAGAGTAGTCTGGTAAATCAAGGAGAACAGATTTGCAGCTCCTCCTCCATCTCAGACTAGTTTTTAGGCACTTAGCTCGTATGAAAAAATCTCATCCACCTGGCAAAATACAGTTGCTAGGAACAGCAGCACCTCTGTCTAGTCTTACCTGTAGTCTTCGCTTTGGGGTGGGAGAGTATTTGGCAGAATAGGTAACTCTGCCCCTGGGAAAGGGTTGTCCTGTTGACTGTGACAGTCAGCCATGCCCTGGCCATGTCCTTCTCAAGAGGGTTTGGGAGTCCCCTCTGCAGCCTTTGGAGTCACTTCAGAAGTTGCTTGAAGCTGGATGGAACCCAGAATTGTCAACAAGCTGAGTAGCCTCTCACAGTCCTGCTGTGAACTGATTATCACATCTAACAAAATAATGTGCTGGAACAAATAACACTTCAGGCTCTGTTGTTTCAGGTGAAACTTAGTCCTAGTAAGTATAAATTTATAATAAGTGCCACAGTATTATGAGTTTTCCAACAGTCAGCTTTAATTCAAATGCATAATTCAGACTCTTACAGGGACACTCTCATCTTTGTATGCTGGAATTTGGGGATTTACACACATAATTACCATTAACACTAGTAGGAGTTACGGTATGCGCATATATATATATATATATATGTATGTATATATATTCCCCTCTCGATGCAGAGATTTCCCTCTGAGGATAATAACTGTGTTTTAAATTCTGCTTCCATGAGGGTTTACAGTGATCCTGCATACGATCAGCCATAAGCCTCCATTCCCTGTAGGAAGGGTGCACCTGGCCCTCAGGCTGTCCCCCACGACACGGCCGCGCTCACCCACGGAGCGCTCACGGCAAATGCTCTGGCGATGCTTAAAGTCCAGGAAGAGCCTCTGCCCCATCTCGGCGCTGCAAGGCGCATCCGCGGAGGCTCCATCGCCGCGCCGAGGAGCGGAGCCCGAGTGCCACCTGCCGGGGGCCCCCGCGGCTGGAAACCGCTGAGCACAGCTGGAAACCACTGAGCGCAGCCCGAAGCAGAGACGTAAGATTTGAGTCCGATGCCTCCGGAGGCGCAAAAGGCTGTTCGAGGCAGTGGAGGTGGGGTAGCATCGGGGGGATGCTTGGTGAGAGAGGAAGAAGGAAACACATATTTCGCTCTAGGTCCACACATGTGGATTCCTGTGTCTTAAAAAAATGGGAATCGGGTTTGTTAGAGTGGTTGGCTGAAAAAGTAGGAAAAAAATGAGAACTGACTACATTCTTTTCCCTGACAGGTTTGGGTTTTTTGGGTTTTTTGGGGTTTTTTTGCAGTCATTAAGAACACTGCTGCAAAACTTCTGTAAGGCACTTAACTTAAAAAGGATTTAACCTGATGTTTAAGCAAGCTGCCCAATCAAGGCCTGGAGAGTACTAAAATATCCTCTCTGGACGTGCACTCATTATACTTTGTTGCATTTGTAATGTTTTGCAAGCGCCTGCTTGTCTAACGACGTCTACTCACATGAAGTACATTTGTACCATAACTGTAGTGGGGAAGTAAGGCCATAAATATTGTACTGTGCCTGACCAAAATATATCCATTGTGTTCTGTTCCCATTTTAGTAAGTGTGAAGCTGACTGTTGAATTTAATAGGTTGATGTTTTCACAAAGCATGTGTGACAGATAAACTGGATTATGTAGAGGTTGACAGGGCAGTTGCTTTTGAGAGAGGTTTTTGTGTTTGCTCTTTGATGCTGATAGCTTTGATAGTATTCAGTACACTGGTAGCTACAGTGCTCCTCTCACAGACCCTCTATGCTGTTGGAGTAGGTTGGTCCTGGGCATTCACAGCACAGAAGAGCTGAAGGCACAGTCTCACTGATCCAAACAGCCCTATGTTGTGCCTGGAGCTGAGATGCTGACATACCCCTTGAAGCACTGATTGCTGAACTAGTCTTAGCCACAAGTCAGAATGAAGTCAGAACTGTAATTCTGTTTTATGTATGGATTACTAATAAGAGTTTGCCATCACTCTGTATGTAAAAAGTAGGACTCAAATTTATCCAGCAACAGAATGTGGAATGCCCATGATTATTTATTTATTTATTAACTTTTAGCAGTTGTGTTTTAACCTAAATTGCACTGTAAAGCCACAAACGTTTTCTCAGGTTTTTCCAGCTCCTTCAAAGATCTATTCTCATAGAGCTACCAAGTGGTGTGTCTACCAAAGGTGTGTCCTCATGTGCATGCATACATGCCAGAGTTCACCCCTCCTGCACACACTAAACTTCAGTGCTTCATGCAAGCTAAAATTTGGCATTTTGTATAATTCTTTATCTGCAAAAAGAAATTTTTTGTTAATAAATCTCTTCTATGTGCTGTGAAATACTGGAGGATCTCACAGCTCATTGCAGTTATGTGTATTTTAGATCAGAGAGGTGATGCTTATACTTGTAGGCTCTGCAGAGAGTGTTGCATGTTATGCTAGCGACAAAGCCTTGGCTAGAGGCCCTGATCCAAAGCCAGTTGCAATCAAATAGTCAAAGGTCATGTCTCCACAACATAAAGAAATTGTAATTGTAGTTTGTCCCAGAATTACCCTTGGTAGTTTAAGCCGGCGAGCATGAGAAGTAATAACACAAGCAAACGTGTAGTTGAGAGATACCAGAATTTGCATTGGTGGTGCCTCCTGGAACACATCTCTCTACACATGCAGAAATAGCCCAGGTGACCAGTACTGGGCCATCAGTGCCCCTTGACACTTCCATTCCCCATGTGGCAGCCCTGGTTGAAGTGGCATCAGGACCTCCAGCCACTACCCTGATCCCACAGGTATCCTGGCTATGGCCAGGACTTGCCTTCTCCCTGCCCCAGCTCCTGCTGCAATCCTCCAGGGATCACATGAGTCTGTGGTGCCAGAACAGGTGTCCCAACTGCCCTTTGTCCCCAGATCAGGCTGTCCACATACCAGCTAAAAGAGGGCAGCTGCTGGAAAGTGATGATTGGTGCCAGCTGCCATTAGAGGGGAGAAAATTCTAATCTTTGTAGCATGGGAGAGGGCCAAAGATTAAGAACATTAATGAATTTTTAGAAAAAGAATTTAAAAATGTATTATTCATACAGATATATATTTAATATATTTAAGTGTCTCTATAAACACTTTGCAGTGCTTGCATTTTTTTTGTTAAGCTTAGTATTTTAGGGCTTTGAATTATTATTTCAAACACGTACTTTGTTTTAACAGGATGGGATTTCTTCTTGCAATATTGAGGAGTAGAAAGAAAAAGTTGATAAACTGAACTACTCCCATTCCTGTTTCCAAACTTTTCATCTTGGAAGACAGTTTCTTACTGCCATATCTCTGATTAGTTACTGTTCAGAGTATATTTTTCTGAAATATTTTATTAAGATGGCAATGGCTCTTTATATCATTATGCAAAAGCAAGTGGATCTTTTACTACTACTTAAAAAATACAGAAAAGATCATATATTTCTGCAGTACCTGCCTTAGAAATGGTTTGGTGTGAACAAAGTCACTGACTATTTCAGCTCAATATCTATGAATGCTCTTTGGTCACCCTGAAATTTAGGAGGGTTGGTGGGAAAACAAAGGTAGAAGAAAAGAAAGCAGAAAGAAGATTTTGCATTGCTGACCTTTCTTGAAGGCAGACTTTCAGCAGATCACTTTGACCTGTCTCCTGTCTACCTGTCAAAATGATTATTTGTTCTTTCACAGTGCCTAGAACAATTGCAGGGTAAGGGTTGTTTACTCTTTTGCATCGTATTGAAATCATTTACTTTTATAATTGTGTACATCTGGAAAAAGAGTTCAGGATTAAAACAGGGGCAAAAATTATTAGAACTGGACAGAAGATGACAGATTTTAAGACAGGGAACCAATTAATTTTAATGCTTGAGATGACTTAACAAATACTTAATAAACACCAAATACTAGCATGTAACTTCTGTAGCTGGAAAGTAAATGACTGTCTTAATGAAATGTCTTTCTCTCACTAGAACAGTAATAAACAGGAGGAGATATGTTTATCTTTTACCCACACCTTTAACAAAATCAAAAACTCAGAGCAAGGAAAGTTACTATCATCTCTCCCTGATGTAAGACATGTATCTATTTAGCAAACATCTGAATAGCTCATTTAAATGATCTGGTCTCTCCTCTTAGCTGTTTTATGTCTTCAGTCCCATGTAAACCCTTTCAAAGCAAAACAAGAGCTCTTTTGCAAAGCCTCCTCTCCATTTCCCAGAGTTGTTTTCTTTTAAAGCCATTGTTTTTCCTCCTGAGTATACTACCATTGTTTTTATCTTCTCTATTGTTTCTTAGCAGAAGAATGTTTTAAGAACAATAACATAACATCTAAGAATAATAACCCCCTTGTCTCACGTTGGCACTGCTATTCTTACTCACAAAGCCATACATCCTGTCTGTAACTAAAAGAAAATACCTAAGAATGAACTTCAGAAAATAATAAGCATTTATGGTGTTTTCTCAGTGTTGCCACCAGGGCATTGGATTTTTTTTTGGTCCGAGTGGGATAGCTCTGTGTTAGCCTTAGTGGCAATTTGTTTCAGAAGATTTTCAATTAGTCATGGAAGTTTTTCAATAGCTGGGGCACATTGTGCTTAACAACAGATTCAGTGCTGACAAATCTTTTGTTTTCAAACTGCTACTTCCACTTTCATTGATTTGCCCCTGTTTTCTTATTAGATTACAAAGTGAGTCATTGTTTCCACTCGTAGGTACCTAGTCTTTACATAATTAAAACATAATTAGACTGGTTTATGGTTTTGCTTTTTATAGGAAAAACAAAATATAGCTGGGATATATATGCTTATATTTGAACAGCTGTCTATAATGATTCTTAGGTGTAATCACAACTAGATGCTCACCTGGGTCCAACATTAGAGACTGCAATACTAACTCACGCCAAATTTATCTTTCAAGATTTTTTCCAAGTGTTCATTCATATTTAGGTTGATTTTCCTTTTCCTCTCCCCAGAAGGGAGGACTTTGCAATTCCTGTGCATGCAATGATGCTTATCAGTAGTCCCCTCCTTAGAGCCCCTGACACATTCCAATTTCTGGTCAGGTCCTTAAAAAAGAATCACAAAAATCTGCACAAATATTTCATTTGCTTTATTCACAGAGCAGGTATATGAGAACACCATAGTAGAACATAATATGTGCCCCTATTGATTGGGTTTTAGTGAAATCAGAGTAAAAATTCATGTATCAGATGATTTTCAGGCAGCTGCTACCAAAGAGCATTTCACTGATGGATGTCACCAAACAGGAGGTCACACCACAAGCATATGTACTCGGCTGTGCTGTGCAGTGACTTCATTTGTATGCAGCAAGGACGGTGAAGCATGGGGCTGCCTCTGGAGGGAACAGTCAATTCTGCAAATATTTATGACACTGCAGACTAGTACGGGGAAGTTTACCTTGCCCTTGTACATGTAAAACGTTTTGTCAATCAAGGTCATCTGGTCAGAGCTTTCCTGGAGTCTCAGCATTACCAGCTGAAGGAGCAAAGGTGTGGAGGAACATCAGAGAGAGTCTTTGTAGTGTGTCTTGTGGAATATTTTCAGAAAAGCCACTGAACCAGGACTTGGGATTTCTGAGCTCAGTTTCCAAGGATTGCTTTTGACAAACAAGAAACCTTTAGCCTTTCTCTGAGTTTCACAGCTTGAGAACAGGATGCAGATCTTTTCTCTCCGATAAAGTTGTCTCATTAATGCTTTCTGGTGTACACTGAAGCACAATCTCAGCTGGGGTCTACAGACATTATTTTGTAACATGTATAATGAACATGGTAAATAACTTTTTATTGAATGTTTGTCTGAATAAATTACATGAGGATAGGAAAGGAGAGATAGATTAACATCTGCAATTCAGCTCTGGTAGNTATCTCCTCTATCTCATTGAACACAAATGCTAAAGAATTGAAGCCACAACAGCTTCTCTTATAGTTTCAATGACAAAGGGGGATCTACTTATATACATCTTCATTTATTGTTTTCCTGAAAAAATAAAGTAACTGTTAGCTCTTTTTTGTTCTTTTTTTTTTTTTAAATCTGCAGTATTTCTATTTTTATGCTGTATAAAGTTTTATAAACAGCCACACTAAGAGCCATGATGAAACAGAGATAGAAATAAGCATGTCTAGAAAGCCAAAGGTGTTACGCCTGGGTGAAGCCACTCTTGTCCAGCCTTGGGTGTGCAGATCAGCTGTATATGGGTGTATGGGTACAGAGATAAATTTGGCTGGAGAGCTGGAGAGGAACCTCAACAGCAAAAGGTACATGCATCCTCATGTTCATGTGGAGACTCTGACCCAAAATAAAAGCTGGTAAAGGAGGAAAATGTGCTTAAGGATACATGGCTTTCAAGAGAGGAGTCAGCAACAGTGAGGAGAAGAACATGCCGGAGAGGTTTTACTAGTGACTCACAGTCAGCCAGGACACCATACTTTGAATTACTTGTCCTCCACAAAAGCTCTGGCTTCACAAGTTAGGCTGAAGTCAACATTCACAGCTTCTATTTTCTCTGTATGAGTTTTGTAGACACACAGTTACACTAAGCCTGGGCATTTGGATGTCTGCCTGCCCAACATTGTGTTTATTTCTCATTTGGGAATAGAAGCACCAGATTTGCTCATGGAAAGAAGTGAATGAACTCATTTGCAGGTGCAGTCTTAATGTATTCTTAAACTGCTGGCCTCTTCGTCTTTCCCAGTTCAGTTTTATAGTGCTGGTTTGGGGTTGGGTTTTTTGGGGTAGGATTATTTTAAAAAAATAAATAGTTCAAAAT